>JAVTVY010028514.1:0-11376 GCA_036873755.1 Hanleya hanleyi
ATACGATCACTTTCTAAATGATAAAAAAAAAATATCTATTCAGCTTTGGGAGCTGTGTCATTACGATCATCAGAGGGGTACTGTATGTTCGCTTTCAAGACTACCGGTCTGCTACCTCTTATTTTTGTGGGAGGCCCGTTGGCCGAGTGGTTTAGATCGCCGACATACAGTGCTGGCGATTAGGTGCCTGACTCTGGGGTCGTTGGTTCGAATCCCGCACGGGACTCGACCAAATTTCAGCACTAGAATTTGTGCTATTCTAAGATAGTGTTATCCCAAAATAACGAAAATACTGTTATACGATCACTTTCTAAATGATAAAAAATATATCTATTCAGCTTTGGGAGCTGTGTCATTACGATCATCAGAGGGGTACTGTATGTTCGCTTTCAAGACTACCGGTCTGCTACCTCCTATTTTTGTGGGAGGCCCGTTGGCCGAGTGGTTTAGATCGCCGACATACAGTGCTGGCGATTAGGTGCCTGACTCTGGGGTCGTTGGTTCGAATCCTGCACGGGACTCGACCAAATTTTCAGCACTAGAATTTGTGCTATTCTAAGATAGTGTTATCCCAAAATAACGAAAATACTGTTAAATATAATGTGCCTGTAGGGCTATCTGTAGTTTCCTTCAAATCCAATGAAGGTGGATATATATCCTTCACTGCGTCATTTATATAGCGATTATCCACAGCGAGAAGATCGTCTATATAGCGTTTGGTGAATGAGAAGGAACGGGCTTTGAATGGATCGGTTTTTGAAAGCGCCTGCATATTGTCATATTCATAAGAGAATAGATACAGGTCAGCCAACAGGGGTGCACAATTAGTACCCATTGGAATACCTATATGCTGCTGATATATTGTGTTGCCAAATTTCACATAGATATTTTTAATGAGAAATTCAAGCAACTCTACAAACGAAGAAACATCCCATGAATGATATCTCTTGTATGTAGTAGAGCTAAAGAATGCTTTATGGCTTCCGACATTAATATATCTGCGATCCGTTTTCTTGAACACAGATACTATTAATGAACATAGACGGTCAATAAGGTCCTGATGAGGGATTGTAGTATAGAGAGTCGAGAAATCCCATTCGGATACATGTCTGTACGGTATGTGACCTTTAGCACCAAGTTCTCCCGCAAGACATTTTGAGTTTTTCAATATCCTCATACATTCAACGCCAGAGTTCTTAGAAATAGTGGCGCAATACCTTTCCCAAAATCTGCCCTCGTCAATAGGGTTGAAAGAAGCTTGGTGGTGCAGCTTCTAGAACCAGCTATGAATCTCGCTTTGTATGGTGATTTATGCATTTTGGGAGTCCAGTATACTTTAGGTATGTCGTTATGATTGGTTGGAAGACAAATACCTCTTTCCCTGAGAAACGTTTTGTGATTGTTAAATAAATCTTCCAGAGTAAATGCAATTTGAGAGTAAGTAGACGTATTTGATGATGATATGTCTGCACTCAATTCTTTAACTAGCACCTGATAATAGTAATATTTACATATGAATATTATATTATTTGGAGTTTTGTCTGCTGGGACTATGACGAATTTACTCTGGAGATTTGCTAGAACTTCTTGCGAATGGAGGTTTCTCAGTACTTGTTTTGCTTGGGGAAGAGTGCTTCTGTCAATATGGCGGATTGTTTCAACGACCTTGCTCTTGGTGAGGTCCAGCCAATCAGCGAGTACTGTAGGTTCAACTTTTTCTCGCTTAGACCAATCAATAACGTACTGTTCCAATGCAGACATGACTATCTTCTGGTCGGCCTCCAGATTTATTCTTCTCGGCTCTCTATATTTAGGTCCTTTCATCAGGAGTAATTTTAGGTCCTTATCACTCACCACATCTAGGTCACCAGTCACAATATGTTTGCATGGTGTATAGATAAAGTTCGACGATTCACAATCACAACTATAGCCTCCTGACGTGTATAAGTTCCAGTCAAAATCCTTGACAGCATTAGAGTAATTGAATATTTTGGTGGCTATAGATTTAGTATACTTATAGGAAATGCAAGGAGGTTCTGTGAACTTGAAATAGTTTGGTACAGCGTTGCGTACCACTGGATCATTCAGGATTCGAGGTAAATTAATAATGTCCAGTCCTTTATCTAAGTAGTTGAGTTTCAAGAAAAGCCGATCTTGAGATGTTTCGATTATGTTCACTGGACGATACAACCGAAAATACGCTATATCTTTACATACTTTAGTGATTTTGGGAGGTATTAATTTTTCTGAAGACGCAGATTGTTGTATATCTCTGGCTATATGGTCTAAAGCTTTCAGAGGTAACGCATACAGAACTGTACGTAAGCTATGTAAACTATTGGGTGTGTTAGTTAAACCCACTAGGTAATTTAAAATGATATCGTGAATCATCGAACTATTAAACTTACGCCAACCATGGCTGCGATCTCTCCGTTGATGGGGTTTAAATATCTGGGTAATGTTGGATATATTTGAACGGCGGTTTGTAGCATTGCCGAATCCACTGACATTATCATTTAAACCTTACGGAAACACTGACCCAAGTTCTAGCATCCCGAATAATTCCCGCTCTCGGATTTTTCTCTCAAATCCAAAGGGGGAATCCTCGGTAGATGGATAGACGACGTCTATGATCTGAGTACTAAAGTTATCCCAGCCATGGTCGGGTCCAAAAAAATGCTTACCTATAAGCAATTGCTTTTTCTTAACGGATTTTCTGTGACCGTTCACCCTAAGATGGAGTCTTTGGATGGTCTTGCCAACATACTGTTGACCACACTTCTTACAGGAAACTAAATAAATACAATTTGTAGTAGAACAACTAAGATCAACATACGAGTTAACAGAATATGAGTTACCAGTTAACGCGGAACTAAATGAAGCTGAAGTATTAAAGAGTGGGCATGTGAGACATACACGGTGTCCACACTTAGAAATCTTGAAATCTTGAAAGTATTACACGTCGGTGCTAAACAATCATCAAGCGCAATATTACAAGGTTTGATGTCGTAACCTTGCTTTGCTGTCAGAAATATATCTGTCATTTGGATTGAAAAAGGTCTTAGTGCATTTCGAGCTGTTAGAGACTCGGCCGAGGAACCTGCACTAAGGTTCCTCGGATCTGTCTCACAATTATTTTCTTTTATTACTTTATTCATTATGAATGCCTCGGGGACAACTTGTCCACCAGCAGAATCCAGGCATACACAGGTTAAAATTACAAGCGTCTAGTCCGTCATCCATAAGTCAGCCGTCGTCTTTTAAAGAATATCCGCGTCCATAATCCAAAGACCTATTCCATATTCCATATAACAGTATTAGCACCAAATTCAAAAAGACAATCATAGTATACATAAACGTAGGCTAGTTTCCTGCAAGAGAGAAGCGGTCAACAGTTTTCAATGATGCTGACAAGACATCATGATGTTCCAAAAATATAAAATCCGTATCGCTGATCAGTATTCTTAATCCATAATAATCGTTGTAAAGTCGTCATCTAGAGAATGATGTATCTCAGTCACGCTTTGATTGTGACTGTTCATATGAACACCACGAGGATCTTGAAGTACATGGGTTCATACGGCCCCTAGCCCTAGGTTAAGCGGAATTAGACACAAGTTACGAAACGTAACGCCATAGATCTTGCACGCTACGCTCGTGTTTTGCTATCAGCATGCGATATGTATCGCCAAATTTGAGAAACTTTGAGTGGAGGCGCTTGTTGGAATAGCCCTGTTTTATAAGCTTCTGCAACAATGTTTTGTGACGTTGATTAAAATTGTCACATTTAACACAGGATCTAGCAAATGCTACTAGGCGAGATATGTATACGCCATATGCAGGTCCCACTGGAATATTACTGTCCAGAAAGTCTATTGGGAAGATCAAACAGATCTTTACAATACTGAAATTCTTCGCAGGCATAAACGTGAGAATAAATTTCACTATTTCCTGATGTGTGTTCAGTGATGCGTGTTAGCAGACATCGCTCTGTTTTTCCAATATAAGATTGGTTACATCCTGGACAGGTAAATTTGTAAACAACATCACTTTTATACATAAGAGGTGTTCTGTCCTTGTATTAAGTTGGACTATTAAGAGTATCTTTGGTACGGCGTATGGCGTTGGGCACACCGGTTCTCCTTAGATCACCGAAGTTAAGCAACGTTCAGCTCGGTCAATACTTGGATGGGTGACCGGGTTATGTACTGGCTGGGCTGATCAGTGTCCAGGGTAATAGGAACTGAGGGCGATAATAGTTGCTACGCTAATGACTCGCCAGCGGTGACATCTGGGAAAGTTAATAGTACCCACTGTCAATTAGAGACCGCTATGTAAATTCTCTCACGGTAGCACATCGCACACACCTGATAAGAAAAAGAGACGGGTCTACATGTACAGTCAGGAGGTGTCACTGCACTGTAAATAAGTTACTTGCACAGCCTGCACAGCACGGGATCTCGACTGCTACTGACCCTGTCTCGGCCACCCTAATAAGCGGCGGGGTTACTGCAAGCTTCTAAATACCTCTGTAAGAGGGTGCTCCTAGATGAAAGGAGGAACGTCCGGAACACCAACAACAACCTGGCTCCAGGGAGCGTATCTGGCACACGAACGACCAACACCAGGCTGAATGGGGACACATAACGGCAGACGGCCCAGTTAGTTTTACTGAATTTGTATGATTTTGTGGCAATAACGTGGCAATAAAATAATCTTCAGTTTCTGATAAGACGAGAGACCAGTAACTGGTCACCGTAGAAAAGAAAACCTGTAGAGACGACCAAAGCAAATAGATACAATATTGTTAACATATTGTAATAAATCGTCTGCGCTATTCTCAATTGTAAATGTTGTCGCTTGTCACCCAGTTAATCAGTCCACCATCTAAGATGAGTTGGTTTCGGTAATTCCAGTATACCACTACATTCAGAACACTCAGGCGAATCTCGGGTAACCACTGACAGTTACAACACTCAGGAAACCTGTATCGCAGGTAACCCCTGTCAGTTAACACGCTTTAACTGGTAATCCTTTCCAACAGGAATTGACTTTCGCATGGGTGACGTCTGCCCCGAAGAAAGACGTCACAATAGATGGAACAACTCCAGTATTTCAACACAAATAATGATTTATTATATACATCAGTACTCTCCAGATGAAGAAGACAGCATACAGAATATATATTGATGTGATGTTATATACACAGCAACGTAGTTACGGATCGATGATAGATCACACTCATTTACCCTAGTGGGTGATGTTGACGAGATGATAGAAGAATGAACCTCCTGCTACTCACTGATGTAAACCTTATCAATAAATATCAGATGCTTGCAATATGATTTTAGGTTGTTTCAATTACTCCAATGATATGGGGAATTATCCCATATAATGGGCTATTCCAACACAATTGAGAATATAAACACAGCAGATGCGGGGCGGGAGATAGCTGACTGCTCTGTAATCCACAACAATTATAATGCACTGGTATATCCAAATATTATACTATTGAATTCCACAGTAAATTCCCAGTATAGTTTTTCAGGTAATCCTTTAGGTTATTAGATAATACATACGTGACTGTAGCCAGCCAACTATCTGACTAACCCTCAGTGCTGTGCTGTTTATATAGACTCTGGCTGATTACCACGTGACAAGATCTGACCAATCAGATCAATGGAAATGATCCAATGTTGAAGGGGTATGCGAAATTTAAAACAGTGATAACTAATTATAACAGTGAAATTATCGTACCAAGTTTTGTACATAGGCATTGCATAGTATGAAGATTATAAACAATTTAATAACTGGATCGCAATAATTCTAGTTTTGTGTATATAGACTTTAGATTTTGCCATGCAAGCTAGTCCCGTCATCCTCTCTGAAATGATGACGCAACAGGTTTCGGAGACCAGTGTGCACGTCAAAATTATAGGAGCTGCCACGTAAAACCAGCTAGTACACATATTTTAAAAGTACATAAGGTCAATTGCAAGTACATGCCAAGAAGACATCCGGTAAGATTTCAACAACTGACGTTGGGAATTGTCTGTAATATGATGCGTTCACGGCGACAGTGAAAACATGTGCATTTAGGTTTCGACGACCATGTTCGTGAACAACAGTTTGTGAAGAAATAGTCCCTACAGAGAATGGTGATAACGAGAAAATAACCATGCACATTTACGTAATAAAGTCCAGGAATTCTCAAGAAGAACACCAGCATCATTAGCACGCATCAATCCATCGTATAATAGTAGATGGCACAGTTCTAACAAATGTTGGTCAGACTGACCCAGTTGACTTCGGTACGATAGAAAAACATGGCCGCCAAAGTGGCGAGCATGGACAACACGCTTTCGAAAGTTCACTGATGTTGGGTTATGAAATCATCCAACTCTGGATTACACTATCGGAAATACACAGTAACTGTCCGGGAAGATAAGTCCAGGTTCACAGGTAAGTTTCCCTTCCACAATCGATGGGTACACGCAAGGCATAGTTCATCACGTAACTTCTCCCCCCCCCCCGCCAGTACACTCACACTTACGTAAACATGATATATGCATGCCCCTCCCGGTATGGGATGCCTATAATAGATCCGGAGAACTTCCAGGATGAACATCATTAAAATCCACAATTAAATATAGAAACACTCAAGTTGCAGACCCCTCCCTGTATGGGACGCCTGATAGTAATCCAATCCACTGAACACGGTGAATAAAACATTTTCACAGATTCAGGTAATGGGTCCATCCCTGAATGGCACATAAAACATCCAGAATCCACATTGAATAATCGGCATGATCATTATTATTTACGTACCAAATTGGGTCGATACAAAAAAATATTCTCCGGTATATTACATCCACCCCTCCTATGAATTAGAATTCTCCGAATTACGCATGTAACGCGGAACCTCCAGCCTGAGTGGCACACCAGCACTGTCAATAAGATCTATGATATAGTCCGTGTCACGTAAACGGGCAGCGAACAAAGCTTCTGAATGTTCCAAGATGGTATCCACAGGTAGGCCGGAACAGTCGGTCTTCCCCAGCGCGACCTCCACCAAGACCTTGTAGCTGTTGTATCGGTTGTGGGAATGGAAGAGCGCGATTGGATGTTGAGGGGGTTTTACGACGGGTGTTCTGCCACCAGGGAGGGCCAGCATGTTATATTTGTCAAGCCTGTACGACTTATCGCCCCTCTTTACCCCGGTGGCAGCATCCAACTGGACTGCTGTATATTCCCAGGCATCCAACTTCTCAGCTGCGTTCATCTGCTTCCATCCCCTGGGTGGCCACTTAACATCGCCTGTTGCAGATGGAATGGCTATGACCTCCTCTTGATCCCAAGTGCGCCTCCCAGGGGGGATAGATGGCATGGCTCCTGCTCGCAGGATCCGGCTAGCTCTTTTGGGCTTTCCAGCGACCGGCCTTTTGAATATCGACTTGCTTGCGTCGCTGGAAGCTGATGTGACTGATGCTGCCGGATCCTGGATGACGGGTTCAGCTGTGTCGATGTTAGGAGGCTGAGCCATGGGTGTGACTGGTGGTACTGTCATTGCTGTCTCTCTGTTGATGAGATTTACAGACCCATCAGTGCTGATTGGTGTTCTGTTGCTGGGCTGAGCCACGTCCGATGTTATTGGAGTTGATACCGATGGCAGAGTGATGGCCAGATCAGCTGGCACATCACTGTCTGTAACCGCTGGTGTTGTTGCGGACAAATCCACCGGGATGTTGCAGTCCACCCCCTGGTCCACGACAGCCAGGCTGAGGGGGCCTTGATCTGGGTTGGCCAGGCAGCTTAGGTCCAGGGGGTCCTCGATAATTACCAGCCTGTCTGGCGTGCTCACTGGTGTTATTGGCTCAGTGAGGAGCAGGGTCAGATGGGGACTCGGTGCTGGATCGCCGTTTAATTGACTGAATGTTGGGGTTACCCACTTCCGCCCTGTGACGATGCAAGCCCTGCTTATACCCAGAACATCTGCTATTCGACCAATATGCCCCTCAGCCGTAGCATCCACACCCTCACCAGCAGGCTCTACCAAACTACTCTCTGTAATGAGGGTTCCCTTTCTCCGTTTAAGGGCTTCCAGGCTGCGGAGATCAGGTGAGTTAATGGTCGCCTGGAAGTGGTAGCCAGTGTCCCGGGAGAGGAGGACAGCCCTGATGTCGTTGGGTTCGATCAATAAACTCACTAACTCCATCTCCTCCGTTGTCTCTGCAACCTCGGGGTCTTCTGGTGGACAGGTAACAGTACAGGTGGGCTGGTTGTAAAGATCTTCCAAAGGAGAGGCATGGCGTTGTGATGGTCCAGAGGCAGCGGAGTTCTTTGGTATCTTGGGGACTGGTTCCCGGACCTCTGGACCTATCTCCTTGGCTGGACGTTTCCCACCTGTCTGTTGCTGTGAATGCCGGGCAAGCTCCCAGCCCGCTTCCCATTCCGTGAGGGTGCGTGATGGCTCTCTACACCGACGCATCCAGTGGCGCACTGCCGATCTTGCATCCACTGACTGAGATGCCTGCCATTCCGGTAGTTTCCTGCCCTTCAACAAGTTGGCGTAGTCAGCAGGGGTTGTCGTAAACCAGAAGACGTTCTCGTCGGACAGCAAGTTCTTCGGTTTGTTCCGTAGCTGCCTCGAGTGTGCTCTCTGTGCATGGTGCCTGAGGTCACTCATACGTCGGAAGGTGGTCTCCGATGGGCAGTGTGGGCAGACGACATGCAGCTTCTTATGCGATGGTGATGATAAATGAGCTTTCAACCCACTCCAATTTGTGAATAGCTCAGGACACAGCCAGCACTTGAAAGTTGACGACATTCTGAAAGCATAATCAGGAGATAATTAGAGCATTTTTCATAAGCAGCACTTAATAGCAGCATCTCCTCTTCAGCTTAGCAGTTTAAGCTTCTTCACTATATACAGCATTATACTTCTATGAGTTAAGGTTACATCAGTGAGCATCAGTCGGTTTTGAGTTTATAAAGTGGTATTCATATCCATCCAGCTATAATGCATCATATGAGACCACGGCAGCTCTGCGATATTTTCCCCCTACCCGTCTGCGGATGCCCCAGAGTCAGTATTGCCTCCCGAGACTGGTACCCCAACTAGGGATCTCACAGCTATACTGTGTCTTCCCACTAGAAGGTAGGATCCACGGTTGATCAGTCCCTCCCTAGCTTCTTTACAACTACCGTCGACGGAATTTCCAACAGGGTTGTTGCACCAACAACCAATTTATTTGGCACCCTACCGCAGGTATAGTCCGGAAAAATCAGCATCATCATGACCTCCACTGCCACCCTAACATAAACTCTATGACCATGTTCCTGGTAACCTGCCTATCATCACGATGCTCCTACATTCGTTGCTGGCTTGCCACCTTTCTGCCAGTGTCACCTCTGGTGTGCTCTTTAGACTTTACAGAATACCACTTGGGTGGATGGGGGCCTCTATACGCCATCAGCCTGTCTATATGGAAAGCCTTCGGTTCCTTCCTTGCTGACTGCTTGACCAGGTAAGTAATGTCGTCTATCTTCTTCGAGATTACAAAGGGCCCTTTCCATTTAGGTGTTAACTTGGAGCAAACACCTGGTTTTCGAGCTGGGTTGTACAACCAGACTGTCTGTCCTTCTTGGAGAGAGTGTATCCTAGCCCGAGCATCATACTGCTTCTTTTGATAAGTGGCGCTCTTGTGTAAGTGTTTCCTAGCCATCTCATGAATTTCTGCAAGCCTATCTTGCAGATTTGTCACATAATTGTCCACGTCAATGAAATCCTCGTATTTACCATCAGCCGACGGCCTAGGTATCACAGCTTGCATTGGCATGGTATTCTCCCTCCCCAAAACCATAAGATTTGGTGTCTGCTTTGTGCTTGACTGCATAGATGCCCGATATGCCATCATAACTTGTGGCAAATAAATGTCCCATGTTCGCTGCCTCTTGGCACAATACATAGTCAACATTGTAGCTAGCGTTTGGTTGAACCTCTCGACATTCCCATTCGCCTGTGGTCTCATACTAGTTGTCCGGGTTTTATCAATCTGAAGTAGTTTGCACATTTCCCGGAAGACCTGTGATTCGAAATTTGTCCCTTGGTCTGAATGCAGCTGCAGCGGAGTTCCAAATCGACAAACAAACTCATCCACCAAGGCTGTGGCTACTGTAATCGCCTCCTGATTGGGCAGGGGTACTGCCTCTGTCCACTTGGTAAAACAATCGCAGATGACCAAGATATATCGGTTCCCCTTCTCAGTTACTGGTAATGGCGCGAGTATATCAACCGCTAACCTTTCCATGGGTTCTCCCACCAGGTAAACTTTCATTTGAGCTTTATTTTGTCCCTTGTGCGTTTTCCTCGCTGTACATGAATCCCATCGTCGACAATAAGCAGCGACGTCATCCTTCATGCCTGCCCAGTAACACGACTGTTTAATCCTCTCAAGGGTCTTCTCTGATCCCAGATGGCCAGCTGAAGGTATGTCATGATAAAACTTGAGGACGTCGGTCTGTAGCTCCTTAGGAACAATAAGCTGTCTGGAAAATTTGCCATCTTGAAACCACTCGCGATAAAGCACGCCATCATCTAGCTGCAGCCTATCCCATTGGCGCCAGAGGGTTTTCAGTCCAGATGATAAATGTGATATCTCTTCCCACTGTGGTCTATCCATTCCATCGGCCATGGCGACCTTGATAGGACCAATGTTCTTGTCTCGCAATTGCTGTAGCCTGAGTTCATCGGTACTCCATCCATCCAGTACGGCATGATTTGTAGTGTTATCTGCGATTTGCTGTGATTGTTTGCTTCTGGTGGTGACTCTGGATGCATCAGCTTCACAGGCTCCCTCTTTGCTAGATTGCTTGGAGCTCGACTGACCCTTACGAAGATCATTTGTTTCGATGTTGTTTTGCTCCTGGTGGCTACATGGCTTGCATGGATGCCTTGATAGTGCGTCGGCATTTGCGTGACTACGTCCGGCTCTATGGATGACCTCTAAGTCATATGTTCCAAGTTCCTGTAACCAACGAGCAGTCTGACCTGTGGGGTTCTTTAAACTCCTCATCCAGCTTACCGCGGCATTATCCGTGCGCAGGGTGACCTTCTGGCCATACAGGTAGGAATGGAAATGTCTCAATGCCACAACAACGGCAAGTAATTCCTTTCTTGTAGTACAATATGAGTGTTCGTGCTTATTGAGTGACTTGCTCATATAGGCGATGACGGTCTCCATTCCATTTTGAATTTGCGAGAGAACTGCCCCTACTGCCTTATCACTAGCGTCTGTATCTAGGGTAAACTGTAATCCAGGAAGAGGGTATCCAAAGATGGGAGACGAGAATAGTACTTTCTTCAGTTCCTCGAAA
>JAVTVY010028515.1:0-11154 GCA_036873755.1 Hanleya hanleyi
CAGGTCTTGTCACAAGACTGCAAAGGAAAAAGAGTGATGGACATGCGCGGAGTGCACGCCACCTGGCGGACGATCGACGCAGCGATCAAGGGAGATAATTTTGTTTGCAGGAGATCTCCAAATGGAGGATATTGGCATTTAAGTGATAACAGGTGAAGATTTGGGACACAAACGGCAGATTTATACTGTATGTACATCTTTGGTCAATTTAAGATCAGTCATCTTTCTACTCTAAAACTATAAATGGAAAAGATGCAAAGGATTAATTGATATATATTGGTAAAAAATTATGTATTGAAAAAATCACTTACTATTATGGCTATCTGATATGCATGCAGATGTTGGAGTCATTTTCTCAGAATTACCGCAAATCAATTTTTGTACTGCGTCATGAACCTCGGACGCATGTCCACGTTTCTCTATGCAGATACGAATGTCTTCTAGAGTCATCCTGGCCACCCTATCTAGTGAATCCCAACCATCTTCATCAAACCTGGGCGCATATTTCTCCATTCCCATATCTGCTAACCATTTTTGCACATCATCCATTTTGAAATTGTATTGATAGATGATAGATTTTCATCTTATTTATAGTGTTAGGTCAGAGATTCTAATATAAACTTTATTATAGGGTCTCTGGTATATAGGTGGACAGCTATTCAGCAGCTAGGATTTTTGGGGCTTCAGTATGAATTTCATGTTTTTTTTAGGCCGAAGAACCAGGGTGGACTTTAGATCAGGAAACACCTGTATCAGAACATGGCTTTGTTTATCCATGGAGCCTACCAGAACATTAGGTTCTATGGTTTATCATAAGCCTATACAACATACAGTAGATAATGTTCTGTTAGCATTTAGCTCTGTACACACCTCCTGTAGTGTTGTAGGACACCAGGTTGGTAAATGGCTTCACCATATTTACTCTTCTCAAAATGTATGGTTAACATTTAACAGATAGGCTCCTATTCATATCTGCTGTATTTGAGTCAGAACACAGTTCATGTAGCAAATCCTTTATCTAAACACACCCAGGTGCAGTTCAAATACACCATGCATGTTCGGTAGGCTGTGCACAATGAATGGCTAATGAATATAGCCTGCATTTTGAAATTGAAACAAACCATTCAATAATTTATGCTGCCCCAAAGCTGAAGAAACAAATGACGGTAATTAATGTCATGATGAGGATAAGAATATTATAAAATACAATAATTTTAATAGTTTTATAATATTATAAATTGCCATCTATTTTATGCCGAGTTTTTGTGACGAGACCGATATGATGAATGCATAAAATTCCTCATGTTGTATTCGTCGTGTTTTAGAAAGTTTATCTCTGTGTCAGTATCAGAAACATAACCCCTATCCCCTGGGGCAAGTGAATTGAAATTAATGTTAAACCTCAACCGAATACAATTCATATCTCATCCCAGTAGGTAAAAGAAATATTACAAGTATATGAATTCCAACATAAACCGGACTGAAAACGTGTTAAAGCCTCACTCCCTGGGGCGTAAAAATGTTGTGAATGCCCAGGTAATCCCCCACTATTAAAGCCCGACCCTTGCCCGAGGTGGCGATTTTCTTTTGAGTCCCGCATAACACAACACAGAGAGAAAAACTATAGAACAGTAATATGGGCATATTTTTGTGACAGAGGAATAGTGAAAAAAAACTACATTTATCCAACACGGAGAATGGATGCTACGGTTCTGTGATCACAGCTGAACAGGCCAGTCGGTCACAACCGTGATGATTTACAAGAAGAAGTTACCCCTTGAGCAAAAACAACAGTGTCAACAGCTCATATCTTGATTGATCAGGCAAGTATAGTCTCTCTTCAACAATACATGTGACCATCATACTTCTGTCAACACTAGATTGTGACCACAGTACCTCGAAATGAATACATCACTGAATGAATGAATGAATTTCTTCCTCGCAGGGGTGGGGGAGGGGGGTTGTAGAGATATATAAATAGACTGGTGCTGAACATAATTTTATACTTCTCAGTTGTCTGGTAGTGATATCTGTTATATTATTATCTACCAATTAGCTGATGTGATCATCATATGCTGTGAGAGGCCTGTGAAATGTGTGAAAATGAATTTCGGCCAGGTCAATATCACTCCGACTACATGGGAAGAACGGCGTTCATTTCAAAGACTTCACTCTCATACAGAAAGTAAATATGTGCGAACTTCCTTGCAACCATGCTCAACACCAAGCGACTGTTTCCGAAGGCTGGAAGCCTTACTCGCTCAGCATAAGGATAGTACGAAAACAGTAGGAAAGTTGAAAGGGCTATATTGTATACTGTTACACTTGACGGTTCCTTCAGCATTTACATCTGTCGAGGAAAATATACATCAGGACCCTCCCAGTGAAGTCAATGGATTTCTATCATTTGAAGAAGCATTTGATATTTATTGTAGTCAAACCAGTATTAACGTTGACAAAGACAATTTCAGAGACACTCTACTGGACAGTCAATTTGGTTTGTGCGTTGATATTGTTACTCTTCCCGGGACAAACAGACGCTATGTATGTCTTCATAGCAATCGTCTGTTCATGGCAAAATTCATTGACGAGATAGCTAAACAGTTAATGACAACAGGTGAAGATGACAAGAGGGAAAAGATAATTTCGTTTTCAGAAGTCCAGATTGGGAATATCCTTCATTGTATGGATAACGAGTGGGATAAAATGTGTGGACAGATGCTCTATGCATCCGGCAAGAAGAGAAATCAAGTGGAATCAGTTGGCTTGAACTTGAATATCTTGAATTCAAAATATGATAAATTTCTCGAAATATGTCAGGAAATAAGCCACACTGAAGAGGAAGCCTGTGATCTGGTAAATACACATTTAGCTGAGAAACAACGAACCCTAGAACAGGAGATTTCAACACTGGAAGAACGAATCAAAAGAAAGACAGAGGACTGGTCCGAGAATAGAATTCAAGAATTACACGAGAAGAAAGAAACACATGGAGCCAGGCTGAAATGTGTGCAGAGCCTCAGACAGAGAGAAGATGCATATACCAGACAAAAATTCAACCAGTGTGTAAAGAGGAAAGCTACAAACATAGCTGAAGCCAAAAGAATTAAAAGGAGGAAGATTGGTGCAGGAGCCATCACGAAGCTCGATTCAGAGGATGAAGATTTCATTGCCCGTGCAATTGAAGAGAAGGCTACCTACCATGGGCGAAGGCATGAGACAGTCATGTATACCAACCGAAGAGTAAAGACGCAAGATCTATTAAATATAGCCAATTTCAGTTTGAGGAAAAGAGGCAAGAGACCAATACATTCAGCAATTACTGTTTGGAACAGATCACGACCGAGGCGAAAAAATACCATCCAGGCAAGGCGACATATTGGCAAGGGGCTTTTCTGCACTAAAAAACCACCGAAGGCAGAAGACAATGAAACTATAAATGTCCACCATCAGCGTGCCCATGTGAAAAATGTACAGCATGTACTTTTTGAGAACACTGATGGGAGGTATGCCTTGCTCCATTCCATGGATGACAAGGCAACAGTTAAACCGGGAACATCAGAAGGATTTGAAAAAACCCGAAATGTGAAGATTTTAACTCTCTCTGGGGATGGTGCAAAGCAATTACCTAAATATGACTGGCCAGAGCAAAAAATGTACCAGACACCAGCAGCACACAGGGTGATGGAGAAAGAGCGGGTCATTATTGATGGCAAACCCAAACTGATAACAACACAAGACAGGCATTTTGTTGTTGTTCGTCCCAAATCCTATGTCGATTCCAGCGGATCAAGTTGGGCCAGTGAGACCGTGAGGTTGAGGCAAGATTTTCCCGACACTTTCCTGGTTGAACAACCCAATCAACATGTACATGTAGATGGGACTACTACACATAGATCACACAAGCTCAGCAAAGATGTTAAGTCCGCATGCACTATACTTCATGACGCAACTTTTCAGTATGATGACATGACCATGCTTGACGACTACAGTAAAGTGACTGAAGAAAGTGATTGTCCATATAGATTGTATGAGGTGAAGAGACTGGAACATCTTGTGAGACAGCTGGATAAATCTGATATACTATTGGATGAAGGTAATAATCGATTGGCGTACATTTTGATTTGTGGACAAGAATTTAATGAGAATAATTCATTTGAGAATTTGTTTCAATAATATCTCTGGCATGCAATGTCATGTACATGTGTTCTGATCACGGTGACTATGAATGAATGTGTACATCTATGCTGTTGTGTTCATACTATTTCATTCTACTTCCACAGAATTACATTTTCCTGGGGATTGTGGCGGTATCCTCAAAGATCTGCTGGAGGCATCTGACGCCATCCGAAACGAGGCAGTTTCTCTCATCGAGATGCTGGATGGAGACTTGCCGCCACATATCGATCAGTACGACAATGTCCGCAGAGGGTGTCGCAGTATGCTTGACCTTATTCAAGACTTCAATTTTCCGAAGGTACAGAAATTAACTTATAAATGTTCTAAAACTATCTCAGTGTCACAGTATGATGCAATCATATTATCTGTTGTCAGCAAAACTAACATTGTGTATTGTGAAACGGACTTTTTCATAACTGCTGAACTTGGTTTAGACTGTATCAAATTAACTGCCTCATCTTAGCTCTAAACGTGAGTGTCGCAATCAGGAATGTATTCATCGGTTAAATTTGAATACACACATTTTTATATTGAACATATGTATTACATCTTTCGACATAGTTTACAGTTTGGAATACATGCTTTTTTCAGGTGAAACCTCGGATAGCTGACCTCACTGATGCAGGTCCTGGAGTTGGCGTCAACAACCTGGAAGTGAAATTCCGTGATGCTGAGCTTGTTCGCATGTATGGCACAGATTACAAGATTCGGGTTCATCGAGCGAATGGTGACAGTGGACAGAATGAGGCTGAACGGACAAACTCTGCGTCAGGTATGGGTCTTCACTTGTATCATTAACCAATAAAATGCATGAACACAAACACTGGTCACTACATGTATATAATGATTCAAGAAAACTATATGAATCACTTACCGGGGAATTACTAAGGGAGAACACCCCAATGACATGTTTGTCAGGTCTCTAGCGGTTATACAGACAATGCTATTCTACATGTGCAATGATGTGTGATCATTACTTTGGTGATTTTCATTGACTCTTTCATTTCAAAACATATTTTCATCATACATCCCTCTGTTGTTACAGGCGATGCTATTGTTGATGGTGGAACTTTGAAGTGGGAGACCTACAATCGGTTTGAAGGCCTTTCTTCTGATGAGGTCACCAAGCTCACCATCGCCGAGTATGATGAACTGGAGGAGAGGCGAGCAGAAAAAAATGCTTGGTGCCTGACCAAGCAATTGGTCCAGCGATTGGATGATGCTCCAGTTCTGTCCGAGTACATTCATGCTCTTCTTGCCGAGGCGTCAGATAAACAGTTCTTTTTCAATCAGGCATACATTCGAGCATATGCTGAGAAGTCGAAAGCGATGAAAGACGAGGTACCCGGATCAGCCTACATGAAGAAAATTTTTGCTTTCATTGACGACCATTATGACTTTGGTGAACTTTATATGGAGTTTTTAAAGGATACATGTGCGACAAGGGAAGGTATCTTGTGCAGTTTCTGTGAGGGCTGTGGGTGGATAGGACCACGAATGCAGAGAATTCCACGTCCAATACCAGACCATGATCAACTCCCTGACTATCACTACAAAGATGTCATCATGAGCCCATCACTTCAGGAGAGATTGCCAGACGACTACCAGCCTAGGGCATGTTTGAAAAAAGCATTTGTGGATGGGTCGGCTCGCTTGGATGATCAGGAATCCATCCAAACCTTTGCAGATAAATATATTGTATCCTGCAAACTAGTGACCGAGTATTTGGAACATTTGGTGAATCTGAAAAGACTGAAGGAGATGAGAGCTAGGGACAGGGAAATACAACAGGACAAGAGAAAAGAAAAGTGTGTTGAACATTACGACTGGGATGCCATGGTGACTGATGGCAGTCTTGGGAAACTCCGAGTTCTTGAACTTGACAAATATTTAGTTGAAAATAATCTTTCTGTCTGTGGGAAGAAGGCAGACAAAATTCGAAGAATTATTGCGCATGTTTCTCAAAACACCGACAAGGCCTTGCTAGGTGGTTCTGTGACATCTGTGCCAGACTCTGATGATGACATTGACAGCGAAGATGATACTTCCGTACGTGAAATCCTTCAGGATACTAGTGGAAGTGAAGATGGAGACTCTGCTCCTGAGAACAATAGCTTGTCTAGTGAAGAAGAAATAGTCAGCTCTACAATAGAGAGATCTTCTAGGTCTGGTAGGCTCAGAAGACCTACTGCAAAATTCCTATCTGGGGATTTCTACATGATGTAGCTGAACATTGGCTTGTGACAGTCTGAATAGACAAATTGTGTGTATTAATGTTTTGAGGGGAGGTAACTTTGATAGTAATTTGATTCAATCCATTATTATTGTATTTGTGTTGATGTTTTTAAGTAGCTCCTTTGTCACTACCACCCATGTGTGCAGATTGTCAAGCAGGGGACTGGACTGGGCACGGTCTCCCACTCACCTCGGCAATCTAGCTCACCTGGGTGGCTTCTCGGCCCTCGTGCGGATGTGGTTGTCGGTAGGAGATGGGAATAGAGCCATCTCCGACAGATCACATCCCCAGTCGGCAGACATAGTGACAATGGAGCCAAGGTTTATTTTAATTTTTGTCGTTTTCAACTTCCGTGTATATTCAATTAGTAAATCCTGTAAGAGCAAAGTGCTTCATACACAATGTAGGCACATTGACTGAGAAATGTAATATACATGTATTATTTCGTTTGCATGTATATTGTAAGTATACTTTGTTATAATAGTAGCAGCGCCAAATCCCTAGAGAAAGATATCAGACTATAAACTGTATCTTTATTATGACATGGGCTCTCCAGCGTTTCTCAGTATTGTGTCTCAGTAATGTCCTATAAATATGTCTGTCCTTGGCCTTAGCCAACTTGTGGCATAAAGCTGAACGTACTACCAAAATTGTCTATTTGGGTTCTCACTTCATATTTTTAACTAGTTTTCAATCGGTCTTAATATAATTCAACACTGCATAATTTGGTGCTCCTGGCTATGTTGAAAATGGGTGTGCGTTAGCAGGGATATGGGGGGGGGGTCATTGGTAAATATGGTGTCAGGTGAGGGGGGGTCACTGGTAACCTTCCAGCCAAAGAAGGGGGGGTCACACATAACTTAGGGGCATCAGCTGAATTTCCACCGGCCCCCCCCCTCAAGATAAATTTTGAATGGTCCCTTATGTGTGATTAGCGCTAGGAACATTTAATGTGTTCATCTCTACTACGTTTCTATTTTCTGAAAGATGGAAAATAATTACAATCGGTTTCGGGGTTACTTTGTTGCAACTCTTTTCTCGCTTCGCACCTTTACGACGTTACATTACGTCGTCTCGTCGTCCTCGTTCACCTGTACGTCGTTTCTCGCCGTTACGTCATGTACTTTTATAAGTTTGTATCCTGCTCTTTTAGGAGCATGTATGTACATTATGTTGCGAATGCGAAATCGCTACGTTGTTTATCACTCACAACGTTTCTCTCATTTTTCCACGTTCTGGTACGCCATACGCCGTGTTTCATGTCATTGCGTCATATGTGAGATGTATATTTTATATCCATTTTTCCTCGTTTTTCGGCACTTCCTTCGATGCTCCATCGTCGGTCGTCGGCGGGAGTGGAAGTCCGTCCGTTTAGCGTTCATCCTTCCATTTGTATCAGTCCCTCTCAGGTGTTTCACATGGTGATTTACTTAGGTGCGTCATTACTCTACGAAGTGAGTTTTGTTCAAGCATTTTTTGATTCCGATTTTGTGTTGAGTTAACAAAATTGTTGTTGGAATCAACAGTTTTTCGTCTAATACTGTTGTATGGAGAATGGAATGGGTTTTTGGATTATGGACGTGGATAGTGATGGACGTCGCCTGGATTGTCAATGACGGTCTAGACGCTTGTATTTGAATTCGGCACAGATTTGTGTTGATTTTTGGTTTAACTCAGAACCATGTTGACTTTAACACACAAACAGTTTGTGTGGAGATCCGTTTGCTTTAGGATTGTGCTTAAACGACACAATGTGTTTCCTGGTGTACTTGGGGACACTTTTTCGACTTTCTCCTTCAAGTGCTTTATTCCCGTTTAGACGGTTGCACCAGTTGTTAAACTTTGACATTATGGTCCTGTCATCAACTTAGGGCTTTTCATTTCTTTGCAGGACCTTACTCACTACGTTCGTTGTTTAGGGTTCGGTCTCTGCAGCGGATTTATTTGTCCTGGTTACGAGGGCGTTATGCCGATTCCGACTGTCTCTATTTCCCTCGTTGCTGACTTCCTACTTCACCGGGATAGGAAGTTTCTTATTAGGACCATTGAAGTGTTTCGTTCTGCTCTGGCTAGGGTGTTACGTCTTACCTCTGGTACCGACATTAGCCTTAACGTTTATATCTCTGCGCTTATTCGCACCGTCGCCTTACAGTCGCGTCGTACTCGCCTACTGTTACCGAATTGCGATTTCGGTGTGGTTCTGTGTGCTTTGATTCGTCCGCCCTTTGAACCCTTTCTATCCGCTTCTCTAAAGCTGTGTCCTATAAGGTGGCTTTTCTGGCGGCTTTTGCTTTGGCGTCTTGCATGTCTGAACTTCATGTTTTTGAGAGATCTTCCATTACTGGGACGGCAGATTGGTCTCGCATTTTCTTTTCGTTCCGTTCCGGAATTTATTGCCAAATGAGACTGTTCGCTTAGGTTCGTGCGCTTTACGGTCGTACTCTATTCCTGCGTTTTCAGACTTCCTACATGGGCTCGTTGGCGACCTTTTTTGTTATGCTCTGTACGAGCCATTCGCCACTATCTTACTCATACCGATTCCGCTCGCGGCTCTCGGCGCCTGTTATTTCAGTTGTTTCGCCCGTTCTGCAATGCATGACATTACGAAAATTCCATTGACGCCTCCCCACTAATGTATACTGCTTCTTCCCATGAGATTCGTGCCATCGCTTCACATGGCCTTTATGGAAGAACTTGTCCCTCCATGACATTGTCCAGTCTTGTGTCTGGACAGCAACTCGACGTTCACAAATTTCTATCTGTGTGATATGTCAGTGCAATCAGATAGTGTGACCACGCTTGGGCCACTGAGGGCTACCCAGCACGTGGTTAGTTCTTTCAGAAAAAGAGGGGGGGGGCAAAATTTGTCACCATTGCAGCAAGGCAGCCATCTTGCTCATCTCTCAAGTATATCATTTTTCCACATTCATCGTGATCGTCTTTGAAGGAAGGAATAAGTCAGATAGACGACCATGGACTCTCTAATCATCAATCTAAGAGGTCTGACACTTTGAGAGTTTAATCTTTACCTTAACTACGGTTTTGCTTGTGTCTTTCAGCTTGAAACTGACTTCCTTCTGGATGATCTCAGCTGTGTCACCTACGCTCAACTCACAAGACAAGTTGGACGTAAGTCGTTTGTGGACTGAGAATGGTGTGGCTTGGCGCCCTCTAAGACCAAGAAGACCTAACAACCCGAGTGGTAGAGGATCCTGACATCTTGGTAGAGTTTGCATATCACACCACGAGCACAGCTACATGGATGGAGGCACTCAAGATAAGTACAACTGTATCAAATCCATGATTTACCCTTTACGTCTCTGACCAGGGTTTTTCTTGTTGGTTGTTGATTGTCTCATGTTTATTCCCTTGTCTGTGTCATCCCAGCTACATGGAGGAAGACACTCAAAAGATAAATTAGATTAGTATCTTCTATTACTACTCCATATTTACCCTCTGCATTACCGGCCAGGGTTCTTTTGTTGAGATTTATGGAAGAACCTGTCCCTCCTTGACATTGTCCAGTCTTGTGCCTGGACGGCGAACTCCACGTTCACCAATTTCTATCTGAGAGATATGTCAGCCCAGTCAGATAGGATGACCACGCTTGGGCCGCTCATAGCTGCCCAGCACGTGGTCAAGTAAATTTTCAAAAAGGGGGGGGGGGGCGGCATTTTGTATCATCGCAGCAAATCTGCAACTTGCTGTATCATCTCATCTCATTCATACTATTGGTCCACATTTGATTCGATCACATATGGAGGAAGAAATAAGTCAGATGGACGACCTTGGATCCTCTAATCATCATTCTAAGATGTCGGACACTAAATCATCATTCTAAGATGCCTGACTCCATGGTGAGTGTAATCTTTACCTTAACTGCGGTTTTGATTGGGTCTTTCAGGTTGAATCTGACTTCCTTCTGGTTGATCTCAGCTGCGTCATCTACGCTCAACTCACAAGACAAGTTGGACGTAAGACGATTGTGGACTGAGTATGGTGTGGCTTGGCGCCCTCTAAGCCCGGACAGTTTACGCTTCACCCGAACTTAGGTACAGCCAAGTACCTGCATGTATGCGCCTACCGAGGTGATGCCCGAAGAGACATACAATGCCTCCCAAGTAGACCTATCAGCCTTCTGGGCAGGGGTCCTTTCTTGGTAGAGATTACTTCCACACCACGAGCACAGCTACATGGATGTAGACACTCAAGATAAGTACATCGGTATCATATCCACATTGTAACCTTTTCGTCTTTGACCAGGGTTTCACTTGTTGATTGTTGTTGTCTCATGCTTATGCCCATGTTTCGGTGTCATTCCAGCGGTTACTTAGCCTACTTTTGGAACTACTTCAAGACCGAGGTTCCCACCTCCGTATGTTGGTACTGAGGCATTAATTAAAGCAGGTTTAAGACTTAGGAATCAAATATTAAACATTTATAAACAATGTTTCTATTTGTTACTAAGTCAACCCTGCTTTAATTTAATTGCCCTCCCTTCCGTCCCCTCGTACCGCGGCCTTGTTCACTACTGGTCTCGGTTTGAGAAAGAGGATTGGAATGAGGCTTGCAGTGACCTTTATAGTAACCACGCTGGATTGAATGGGAGAGCTCTCCTAGGGGCGGACAACTCTCTCCTAGGGGAGTTAACTTTTTCTTTTAACTTCCGTTTTTCTACGTTTGATTGTGCATTTAATTGGAGATTAAAGGCATTAATTAAAGCAGGTTTGACTTAGTAA
>JAVTVY010028516.1:0-11333 GCA_036873755.1 Hanleya hanleyi
ACTACCACGATAAAAAACATGCTAAAAAAATAACCAGGCCAACCCAAAGATAAAACCATATAAGGGGGTTCCCGGTAAATTTGAACAAATGATGACGTCATGACCGAAATATCAACAACGCAGTTTCCACCGAGACCGTGTCTTGGCCAAAACCGATAATGTCGGTGTGAATTTCAATGGATGTAGGCGAAATAAACGTAGGCTATCCTTCTATCACACACAAACTCATGTTGGCCGCTCTCAAATTTTCGTACAGGCCTTATTGCGAGAACTTGTGCGAGACGTGTGCACGAAAACTACGTGCGAAATCAGACCTATTTTCTCATCGCATGGGCGGAAACAACTGCCGATCTAAGGAAAAATATTACCTCAAAGGCAGCAACCGAATTAGCAATGTAAGCCTGAACAATTATATTTTCAATGAATACAAGGTTGTCTTGAGAAATATATCTCAAAATATGATTAATTAATGATTTTCCATCATGACAAACGAAAAACCGACTTCCAACAAATATGGCGGCGGGTATTCGAAGCTCGAAGTCAGAAAATTGCCAAACTTCAAAAATTCAGATCTCATCAACCAGAACGTCTTATGTGCTCACAGTTATTGACAATATTGTAAAATATGTATACTTGCTAACCTTAGTTGGATTCGTCATGAAATCATTTAGGAATAAGTAATTCGGGCACTTTTTGTGACATAGCAAAACGAAGATGACAGCCGTTTCCCTTTTCGCTGCGATGGTTTACACGAAAAACCGGCTCAGTTATAAAAATCCATATCTCCGTAAATATGAAATGTCCAAACTTTTTACGTCAAGACAATATTCTCTTATATGTGTACTTTCTATTTCCCGCAGGAATTTATGCAATATAATTTTATCTCTGTATCCATTGTCTTTTATATTATTTTGTTATTATTATGGTATTTGCCATACTCTATATGTGAGAGAATAGAATAGAATAGAACTTTATTTATGCTAATCAAAGCGCCCGCAAGGAGTCAACAATGAAAACATTACAAAAATTCCAACATTACCTATCAAAACAGCCCACCCCTCATTTTGCTGACTCCTTCCCCATACCCGAGATACATACCACTAAACAATATATCATGTAATATACAAGTACCATGGTTTATATTTTGTTTTGCTTACTGCTGGTGTCACTTCGGAAGATAGACACTTTATGTAGGAACTCAGCTACAGCTAAACAAATCAGTGGACTCTCATTGCTAAGTATCCAGGTAAAATGAGTCGAGCAATAAAAAGAATTGAATTGACTTGTTTGTATTATTGAAATTACCTTGTATACGTAATATATAGTAATTGTTCACCTGAATAAAACATTGTTTCACGTTCTATCAGAATTCACGCATTATTTATTTGTAGCCGAAAAATAATGTTTTCATCAAACTGAAAAATCTTTCAGACTTTCAAGGAGGGCCCCTTGAAGACTGTCGAATTACCCACACCACCCCAAATTTATAAGCCGATATTCTATTCTGAGTCACCCGTGCACTCGCAACAATTCGCAACAGTGTAATGAAATGTGTTCATTATTTAGGCGCTCATTTTCTACGACCTATACAGCCAACGTGGTTTATTAATATGCACACACATATCTTTTTCTTATAGTTCATTGGCTGAATACCATCTGTTTTACCACACCTACCCCACGTGGGTGTATGGGGGGGAGAAATTCATCTACCGTCACACCCCAGAAACAGAAAACCGCTGGGGTGTCGACACCATGACACCAGGAAGAGCCAGGAAACATGT
The DNA here is from genome assembly GCA_036873755.1 of Hanleya hanleyi. Classification (NCBI taxonomy): domain Eukaryota; kingdom Metazoa; phylum Mollusca; class Polyplacophora; order Lepidopleurida; family Hanleyidae; genus Hanleya; species Hanleya hanleyi. The sequence goes on from JAVTVY010028516.1 coordinate 1,782, forward strand.
GTGTGTGTGTGCCGTTGACCGAAATCATTAGCTTGATAGTTTAGTGTTTTCATTTCATCCATGTGGTAAACTGAAGACCGGATTTATACCGATGGAAATATCTGTGAATTTCGAAAAAATCCGTGACAAGCCAAGAAACAGAAAACCGCTGGGATGTCGACACCAAACCAGGGAGCATGTGTGTGCCGCTGACCAAAATCATTAGCTTCATAGTTTAGTGCGTTCATTTCATCCATGTGGTATACTGAACACCGGATTTACCGATGGAAATATCTGTGAATTTCGAAAAAATATATATGGAATGAGATTCGTGGTGATACCCATATTTTTTAGGATACGAATGCATCGTGATGAAGGCTTCATGGTGTGTTATACCCACCTAGGAAAAAAACAGCCCCCAGATATGCATCAAACGCCCGGGAGTATGGAATATAGGTATACATCTGGACTAAACTCTTTTATCAGGTAAGCTAGACTTTAGTACTATACTTGCGTTGAAACCCATGCAGACAACCTATTCAAATTTCAATGCATTGGCAACATAGCGTCGCACGAAATATACGCGCCCCTGTTGACCAGGATTTTTTTATACTCCCACAACAACAGACAATTTGAAGACAATTTTCTAGCGGGGTGTTTTCTTGAACATAATTGCTGTAATATACTCTTCTTTTGTGGACGCTAAATATAGGGGAGAAAATGGCAACATTGTGACCAAACCATAACAGTTGACAGCTGTAAAAATAGATACCGTGGCATAAAATGAGAGAGAGAGAACATTTCAATCTGCCAATTTTCGAGATGAAAATTTTTTCTTGACGAAATAGAAATGAACGCGAATCTATATTCTACAAAACATTTTTTCTTGACGAAATAGAAATGAACGCGAATCTATATTCTACAAAACACTAGAAAATATTAGCGTAGGTGAATTTTTTTAGACTCATTTTAGACTGTTTTGTGCTTTCATCGAAAGTGAAAACACATCTCGAAAAGTGTGTAGCAGTGTCGATATAAATCTTCAACCTAGATGTAAAAATAGATACCGTGGCATAAATTAGAGAGAGCATTTCAGTACACCTCAAAAAAATGAAACCTGGACGGGTATCCTTCATCTCGAGGGGTCGCAAGTTCGATTCTTGCTTTCATTATGTGAGTATGTGTTGGACATGTGATCTTTAAATTTTATTATCACCAGACTAGCTTGAATAAACCCACCACCACCAACCACACAGCCGCCATCTTAAACCCACCTCCACCAACCACAAACCGCCGCCATCTTAAACCCACCTCCACCAACCACAAACCGCCGCCATCTTAAACCCACCTCCACCAACCACAAACCGCCGCCATCTTAAACCCACCTCCACCAACCACAAACCGCCGCCATCTTAAACCCACCTCCACCAACCACAAACCGCCGCCATCTTAAACCCACCTCCACCAACCACAAACCGCCGCCATCTTAAACCCACCTCCACCAACCACAAACCGCCGCCATCTTAAACCCACCTCCACCAACCACAAACCGCCGCCATCTTAAACCCACCTCCACCAACCACAAACCGCCGCCATCTTAAACCCACCTCCACCAACCACAAACCGCCGCCATCTTAAACCCACCTCCACCAACCACAAACCGCCGCCATCTTAAACCCACCTCCACCAACCACAAACCGCCGCCATCTTAAACCCACCTCCACCAACCACAAACCGCCGCCATCTTAAACCCACCTCCACCAACCACAAACCGCCGCCATCTTAACCCCACCTCCACCAACCACAAACCGCCGCCATCTTAAACCCACCTCCACCAACCACAAACCGCCGCCATCTTAAACCCACCTCCACCAACCACAAACCGCCGCCATCTTAAACCCACCTCCACCAACCACAAGCCGCCGCCATCTTAAACCCACCTCCACCAACCACAAGCCGCCGCCATCTTAAACCCACCTCCACCAACCACATATGACCCCATGTGACACAATACTCGCTTCTGATTGGCTGTCGCGTGACGTCACAGAGGTCATATGCAAATTTCTGAGGTCAAACGGACTCAATTTGCTCTTACATTACTACTTGCGTTGGAATATCCATTTGTATTACATACTATATGTGACTAGGTTCACAGAATGGTTTTCTCCGGGAGAAGAAGGTCAAACGCATTGTCCTAAGTAGAAATCCCCACACTTGCAATTATTGTAGCGTTGTATATCATTATATATATATATAGGTTCTGATTTGCCTTGATCACTAAAAAATGAAATTAAAACTTATTATAATGGTCGCCTTGTTGACACAAATGTGTTTACTAATTAGGGATAGAATGCTATGGATATAATAATAAAAAATAAAAAAAATTCTCATCGTTGCGGGTTCGAGCCACATTATATGGTGATACTTCGGTGGAAGTAACAGCAGATACACACTTCAACACTTATTAAACAATGAACTGTGCACAAGTGAATAATAGACTCAGTATCTGTCGCTAGAAAATGTTTTGCACGTTTTCGCTTCGAGGTATGCAGGGCAGATATACAAATGGGTAAAAACTGCTGTGGATAACCTTCTTGTACTGACACTTGCATGTTTGATCTGCTTATATTTGATCAAGAACATACGAGAAGATTCTTGTTAATAGCAACTATGTGTTGCATGTAAATACAACACAGTTCCACTCCAACAAATTTTTTTTTTTATTGGACCGAGAAAAAATCAGTGTGCCAGTGAGCAGCATGTCTGTTTTCTTTGCCGTCCGACTGGTAGTTGGGATGCGTTTTAGGGCGCAGTATGTATGGGCTGCGGCCTGAGCAAAGGTACCATGGCCCTTTTTGATAGTCATGTACTAGGAAAGAGACTCTTCCCTATTATACAACTTGCAAAAAATTTCTACTACATCAGCCCCTTAACTTCATTATTTAGCTCGTAATTTCGAGTTAGTTCCCCCATTTACGACGTAGGTATTTACAGGGAGCATACCGGTGATCGGGCCGGTGATTGGAAGTCATTAATACGAATGATGCGGGCCGTACTTCCATATGGCGGGAGAAAATAATGATATGACATGAATTTGACCACAAATACATTCTCGACCTCAATGGAGCAAAATTCACGAAAAACCATAAATGCAGAATAGAATATCGCGATTCAAAACACATCTCTATTAATATATTCCACCACTCTGTCTTCGATATATTGAGGTGAAAGCTGAGGCTCACCTCAGGGGACAAATCCAAGATGGTCGCTATAATGACGCCATGTTCTATAGGAAGGAAATACATTTTCAGTCGATTTTTTAATTTGTATGCATGCATTCATGTTCTCGACACTTGTACGTGAGACAATGCTCATCTTTCGAAGGAAAATCACTAAATTGATGATTATCTATCAACTCACAAAGCTTCAGCTCTCAATTTCTCTTCGTATAGCAACAGGTTATAGGGGAATCCCGCTCACTAAAATGGAGGCAAGAAAGGGACATTTTCGCTCAATAAATCAGTTCACATAATGAATTCAGCAAAATCCTTTTGAAGCGCATACAGACATATCTACCCGCATTAAATGGTACTAAAAAAGTAAATTGTCATCTATCTAATTTGCATAATAATAGGCCAAACATCCGTCGTGCTGTTTAAACAACATTGGCTGGTTCTTCACATGGCGAATTAATTTCATGACATAGAACAATAGATAAATCAATGCGCCTGAAATTCTGATGCATTGGATAAGAAGGAATCAAAACTTATTGAGCAAAAACGACCTTTTTAACTTCATTTTAGAGAGCGGCAACGCCACATACAAGTTCACTATGGGTGGATTCCTCTACCCCCCCCCCCTCCCCCCCCGCCCCACCCATGGACGGATACGATTCCAACGTAAGAAAGTGTAAGAACAAGAGAAAAACACTTACCGCAGGCCAAGTGAGGGACGAAATCTCCTTCAGCTCCATCTTGAATCCAGCTGGGAACATCTGCCATAATCCTTTATCACTTTGGTTCTCATCTGCAACAAAATCAATCAATCATCAAGATAATTTACATACATATACATGTTTCTGCACTGGTGCAAAATCAGAGATTGGTGCCAAAACACCTTTCCTTAGCAGGAGTAAACACGGGGCACAATGGAGAGTTCGGCAAATAGATTTTCCGCGGTATACCTTAAGATTCAGAAGAAGCGGTAAGAAATGCCGCTCTTGGTTGGTTACTTCTCTTAACTGTGTCAGAAAATATTACTGTTGTGGTTCACTATGGAAGCCGGATGCGCCCAATCTCGTCTTTTCGTTTTTCGCCTTTGATAACGCGCGGCGCGAAAGAACGAAAAGACGAGATTGTATGAACCTCGTCGTTCTCGTTTTTTCGTCTTTTCGTTTTCTCGTCTTTTCGTTTTTTGGCCTTTTGATAACGTGAGAAAACGAACAAACGCTGCGAAAAGACGAGATTTCTGGCCCTCGTTTTCTCGTCTTTTCGCCTTGCAATCTCGTGTTTTCGAACCGCGCGTTATCAAAACACGAGAAAACGAGAAAACGAAAAGACGAGAAAAAGACAAAATCTCGCGAAATTGGACTCAATCTCGTCTTTTCGTTTTTTCGTGCCGCGCGTTATCAAAGGCGAAAAAACGAAAAAAACGAAAAGACGAGATTGGCCGCATCCGGCTTCCATAGTTCACTGTTGAAATGCCACCTATAGATAAACAATATCTACGGTGCTGACTTTTTTTTTATTTTCTAACCTTTTCCATGGAATGCGTGGCTAAATTTGGCATATTTATAAAAAAGGACTTATTAATCGTGAAAATAATATTTGTTTAATTACAGCCGTCACAAAAAAAAAATTTCGGGTCTAATGAAAACTGTGACACGGATTCTGAGAATATCAACAATGAATGATACAGGACTCTCACGTTTATAAAAAAATCTATACCTTTATCGTGTACAAGTGTCCAGGAAACGCCAATTTGTCGTCTGAGTGTTGGTGAATCAAAGTAATTAACTTTTTTAATAATGTGTCTTGTTGCATTCATAATTGTGTAATATGAGGGGAAACACAGAAAAAATATAGGTTCTTGTGCATTGTTTAGCTGCAGACACTGGGCATTTTGAAACCTGTCCAGGTCTTGCGAGGGGGATACCCCCTAATTATCCCCCCCCCCCTTGACCAAAGGGGCTGAAACTTATCGCAGTATATATACCCTTCGGTGAAGCTCTACCCGAAAATGAAAAAAAATCCAAGATGACCGCTAGGATGACGTCATTTTCAAAAAAGGAATTGCCTGATAAATTAGTAAATATTAATTTGATGTGAAATAAAATAGTTTTAATTCACTTTTCCTCGTGGAAAAGCAGACATTTTGAAGAAAAATGACTTTTCTGGTAACCAACGTGGACGCCATCTTAAATTTACCCATGATCCTCTGCTCGGGGGCTTATGTAAATAGGCTCGAAATTACCCCAATATGGTTTCTTAAGGATGTCCGCTGATGCTGGTGGTAAATCAAAGTAATTACTTTTTGAATAATGTGTGTTGTTGCATTCATAATTGTGTAGTATGATGAAAACAAAGAAGAAAATATGAGTTCGTTTGCATTTTTTAGCTGTAGACACTGTTAGATAGACTGACCCATTTCATAACCCAGAAAACTTAGGGAATAGCCCTGGTTTTGAAGCATATTCATGAAAAAAAATCATATTAATTATATTCTAACTGTATGAAGATAGAATCACAATGTCTATAAACAATTATCAAATTAAATGAATATTGCTGCGCAAAGTTCTCGGCTGGAAGACTTTTAAAGTAATTCCCTATCTCTTAACCTAGAAAAGGGAGACAGCCTACTGGGAAAGAAGAGACTCTATTTGCTCTTTTGACAAGGACTCATATTGTATTTGAGTATGGAAGCGGATTTGCCCTGCTGAGAACTGTCGGTTATTGTTTTTGAGTATGGACGCCGATTTGCCCCATTGAGGGCGATCGCTTATTGTATATGAGTATGGACGCGGATTTGCCCTGCTGAGAACTGTCGCTTAATGTTTTTGAGTATGGACGCCGATTTGCCCCATTGAGAGCGGCCGCTTATTGTATTTGAGTATAGACGCAGATTTGCCCTGCTGAGAACTGTCGCTTAATGTTTTTGAGTATGGACGCCGATTTGCCCCATTGAGAGCGGCCGCTTATTGTATTTGAGTATAGACGCAGATTTGCTCTATTGGAGGACGGTCGCTTATTGTATTTGAGTAGTATGGACACTGATTTGCCCTATTGAGGACGGTCGCTTATTGTATTTAATTATGGACTCGGATTTGCTCTATTGAGGATGGTCGATTATTGCATTTAAGTATGGACGCGGATTTGCTAGATTGATGACGGTCGTTATTGCAGTTAACTATGGACGTGGATTTGGTTGATTGGGGACGGTTGCTTATTGTATTTAAGTATGGACGCGGATTTGCTCTAATGAGGGCGGTCGCATGCATATTGTATTTAAGCATGGACGCGGATTTGCTGTACTGACGAAGGTCGCATGCATATTGTATTTAAGTATGGACGCGGATTTCCTCAAATGAGGACGGTCGCTTATGGTATTTAAATATGGGCGCGGATTTGTTCGATTGGGGACGGTCGCTTATTGCATTTAAGTATGGGTGCGGATTTCCTCAATTGAGGAAAGTCGCTTATTGTATTTAAGTATGGGCGCGGATTTGCTCTATATGAGGACGGTTTTTATTGAGGACGGTCGCTTATTGTATTTAAGTATGGACGCGGATTTGTTCGATTGGGGACGGTCGCTTATTGTATTTAAGTATGGACGCGGATTTGTTGTATTGAGGACAATCGCTTATTGTATTTAAGTATGAACGCGGATTGGTTGTATTGAGGACGGTCGCTTATTGTATTTAACTATACACGCGGATTTCCTCAATTGAGGACGATCGCTTATTGTATTTAAGTATGGACGCGGATTTCCTCAATTGAAGACGGTCGCTTATTGTATTTAAGTATGGGCGCGGATTTGCTCTATTGAGGTTGTTATTGAGGACGGTCGCTTATTGTATTTAAGTATGAACGCGGATTTGTTCTATTGAGGACGGTCGCTTATTGTATTTAAGTATGGACGCGGATTTCCTCAATTGAGGACGGTCGCTTATTGTATTTAAGTATGGGCGCGGATTTGCTCTATATGAGGACGGTTGTTATTGAGGACGGTCGCTTATTGTATTTAAGTATGGACGCGGATTTTGTTCGATTGGGGACGGTCGCTTATTGTATTTAAGTATGAACGCGGATTTGTTCTATTGAGGACGGTCGCTTATTGTATTTAAGTATGGACGCGGATTTGTTGTATTGAGGACGGTCGCTTATTGTATTTAAGTATGAACGGGGATTTGTTTTATTGAGGACGGTCGCTTATTGTATTTAAGTATGGACGCGGATTTCCTCAATTGAGGACGGTCGCTTATTGTATTTAAGTATGGGCGCGGATTTGCTCTATATGAGGACGGTTGTTATTGAGGACGGTCGTTTATTGTATTTAAGTATGGACGTGGATTTGTTCGATTGGGGACGGTCGCTTATTGTATTTAAGTATGAACGCGGATTTGTTCTATTGAGGACGGTCGCTTATTGTATTTAAGTATGGACGCCCATTTGCCCCACTGAGGACGGTCACATATTGTATTTGAGTATGGACGTGGATTTGCTCTATCGAGAACGGCCGCTTATTGTATTTGAGTATAGACGCAGATTTGCTCTATTGGAGGACGGTCGCTTATTGTATTTGAGTAGTATGAACACTGATTTTCCCTATTGAGGACGGTCGCTTATTGTATTTAATTGTGGACTCGAATTTGCTCTATTGAGGACGGTCGATTATTGCATTTAAGTATGGACGCGGATTTGCTAGATTGAGGACGGTCGTTTATTGTATTTAAGTATGGACGCGGATTTGCTCTATTGAGGACGGTCGCATGCATATTGTATTTAAGCACTTAGAAAGTGTTGTATTCACCACTTTTAAGTGTTGGATTCAACAGCTTAAAATGTTGCATTTAACACTTATAATGTTATAAATACAACACTTTTTAAACGCTTTCTCTCCTCCAACACTTTAGATGTTAAATATAAATTAGCGTTTTAAGAGTCTATATAATATACACAGATGAATATATTTGAAAGAAACAACAGATAGCCCTAAGGGCTAGTCACATTTAGACCTATATCTCTATAAATCTGAAGCAGGCCTTCTCTCTCGTCGACTTTACGAAAAGAAAGATGATTACAATTTCGACATCGTAAACTATCCTTTCTGATGGGCGGTAATATTCCAGTGAGACCTGAATATGGCAAATGGACGAAAAATGGGAAAACATATAAAAAAGAAATAATATAACATTCATAAAAAAAATCCAACCATACTTGGCTTAGAACCCTAATAAAGCGTAGTTTCTGTATCAATGTATACAATACCTGTATTTGATATACTTGCTGGAATGGTTCTGTCGGAATTCTTGGGTTTCACCTGACCTGATCCTTCATTGTCGAGATTCAGTTCACTCGACTCAGGACACTCCTTTGTTTTATCGTTGTTATTCATGGTTGACTGTAACGATTACGGTCTAATCACAACCAAAATACTTGCATGTGAAATACTTTGGGCCTATTCGTTATGCAATTGAAACCAGACACCTGAGTACGGTAGTCCGTTTCGCTTCGGTGGTGACGACTGAACTGGCGATATAGATATCAGATGTCAGCTTCAAACGACAAACATAACAAACATAAACAGATAGCTTCAGTGTGTGGGCAACTTTATGAACGCTTTTGGTTATTCGTGTCCTAAAGGCAAATATCCAATGTGTTTGATAATTTTAGGCACGCGTGGAAGAAATGTTACAGTATGCGCTGAACCAGAGGTATGTGTTTACGCCTTTTTGTTAGAATGCATGCGTGAACGGGCATTTAATTGTGTTGTTTCATCGATGCATGGGAATATGCGCGTCGAAGGCCAACGAAAAAGAATTGAGTTATAGTGAATAATAAGAGTTTTCAAGAGATAAGTTGAGTTCCCAAGCAAAAATGTTGAATAATAATCATTAATTTTGTGACCTCATGCGGCCGGTTCACGCATGCGCTCTAACAAAAAGGCGTAAGCAGATAGCTTTCGTTCAGCGCACACTGTAAGATTTCTTCCATGCGTGTCCAAAATTATCAAACACGTTGGATATTTGCCTTTAGGACACGAATAAACAAAAACTTTCATGAAGTTGCTCGCACACGGAAGCTATCTTACGCCATCGTGTGCGAATGAAATTTGGCTGAGCAGATAGCTCCAGTGTGCGCCGGCTTAACGGCTCATACTAAAGGAAGGCCGTAGGGAAGGCGGCCTTCCGAAAGGAAGGCGGTGGCTAAGTCCACAACCCAGGGTGCCGGTCTCTTTGATTGATTGAAATTGTAGTTTAAGGGCCGCTTCCCATTCGGATTTCGCGGCCCATCAACTCAATGTTTTATTTGAATTTCGCGGTACATTACTTTGTTTATTGAATATCTTTTCCAG
>JAVTVY010028517.1:0-105581 GCA_036873755.1 Hanleya hanleyi
TTAAGAGCTTGTCCCCTGGTCCCATATTGATGTATGTCCGATTGTCTTGTAAAATATAATTTTAAAAATACTGGTAGATGAACAAAGTGATGAATGAATTTGTGAACTAATAGGAGGGATATATATTGATTTAGTTTTGGTAACTGCAATATTTTTAGATTTGTAAAGAGTGGCAGTGTATGCTCATGTTTTCGCGAAAAAGTAATTATCCGGAGTGCACGTTTCTGTAGCAGAGTTAATGGATACAGATGGGTTACATAGGTGTTTCCCCATATCACATTACAGTAGTTAAAATAAGGAAATATCATCGAGTAATATAATATGTATAACGTTTTCTTATTTAGTAACTTTTTAATATGGTTTATAATCCCTAGATTCCTGGACACTTTATTGCATATATAATTTATGTGGGTTGTCCAATTAAGTTGGTCATTGACAAAAATTCCTAGAAATTTAAATTGATGTACAAGTTCCATTGCTGTACCTGATATAGATAACGCAGGTATATTATTTAGTGATCTGTGGGCGTTGGGTCTAACTAGCATATATTTAGTTTTATTTACATTTAAAGATAAACGATTACAAGAAAACCAGTTATGTAGCTTATGTAGTTCGCGGTTCATGACATCGGTAGCCTCACTATTGTTTGAATCAGTCTTTCTGGGGCATGGCATTCGTTCACAAACAGGTAATCCTGCCAGTATCACGGAATCTGTTGATCGCTTCTTTCTTTCAGAGACCTGGCCAACCACCACACTGGAGCATAAGACCCGAGCCCCCAGTCAGATTTTCGAACAGGTTTCTCGCCCCAAAAGCGGTACTGTCGAACGTTCCTATCAGGTTTCAATTTTGTTATATCTCGTTTTTTTCAGTTGATATGAATTAGCATACGAAACCGTGCTCGCTTATGTGCAAAACGGATAGGGGCAGTGGGATTTAAACTGAGCCGCGTGCGCGTGGGTGTTTCAGTATACGTCGTAATGATCAATTTCCGCTATTGAGAACAGGGACATAAGTGGATTGAGCATATGTTCCAGCCTCCCCACTGCACATAAACTGTCTTCACATTAATTTCATTTGTCGTGTTGATGAGGTATTTCGATTCTGAACGCGAAACTGTTTTCAAGGACGACGGCAGGCTATTGAGGGGGAGGGGGGTTTTGATTTAATGTCACACTCAAGGTTATTTCACTCATATAGTGACAGCCAGTTTGGATGGTGGAGGAAGCCGGAATACCCGGAGAGAACCCGGCAGGCTATTGAACATCAGGTATGGTGCTTGTATTGTATTCAATGTTGAGATGACAGACAGGAAAGCAATCGTGATAAACAGTACAATTTATTGGAATACCTTTGTGGATTGCTACATCTTAAAAGAGTATTTTGTGCATTCTGAGCTAGAAAAATCGTTATAAAAATGAACCATGGTGGTTCAATTGTAATCACTGTTTAACAGCTGACTCTTGGAAACAAAACCGGTTAAGTTACAGGATAAGTTCTTGACGTTCCGTCAAACCCAATAACGTTTTTCCCAGAGCTGATGAGACAATTTGATTTACACTGTGATATAACAAACCTATCCAAATAGACGGCAAGAAGGGGATTAGCGTATACAGTTCGGATGCCGAAGTCCTGTTGGTAGCTATGACGGATGAAAATGTCTCGAAGGGGTCTCAAACCAATCTCCACAATTGCTGTCTTCAATTTTACCGCGGAGAATATCCCCAACATATCGACCCCATTACGAGTGATAAATTTGACGCTTAAGTGGGAAATTTTCCCCTTGATGTGCGTCCTTCTTGTCTTGCGCCGAATATCAATTGTGCAAAGTTAGCAGACCATAATAAAAATGAAAAATATTAGCCGATAATGGTTGATTTATCTATAGGACTGTCAACAGTGAGCAACTTTCGAGTATGGCGATAGAAATCTCCACAGATCCCGGCAGAATTGCAGAAAATTCCATTAGAGATACGGGCATGGATATCTATTATGCCTTTATTTCCATCCAGTGGAATGTGTTGGTCACTTGTACACGGCCGGCCAGTTACTGTTTCAATTGATCATATTTCCCTAAGTGGCCATTTGGAGTATTAACTGCTACTTTTTGCCAAATCTTTTTGGCTCAAGGGATTTGAAGCTCTCTCTCTCTCTCTCTTCTATAATATATGGGATACAATCTTGATTTAACACGCTTATCCACCATTTCATTGGTCAGTTCAATTTGTTTAATGGAAATCCAGAATTTTCATTGGCTTGTGAAGAAAATTGAAAGAATATTCAGCCAATCACAGACTTCCTATAAAGATGCATGGACACCCAGCGGAGCTCATTAATCCTTGGACAATGCTGTCTTACCCCGGTGTCGGCGACACTGATGCACAACACGTGGGCCACTGTGAAGCTTGGGTTGTTCTCATGGTCTCTCCCCTATGTTTATAACATGGAGCGCGTTTTTTTTCAACTACTGCTAACTGGTGTAAATATGGTAATATAGATAAAATATTCCCACCATTCCAAGAAAGGACTAACAAGCTTACATTTAACCTCGGGTTGAAAATATACCAGTTATCATCGACTACAAAAATATTCTGGATTATAGACATAGGGAAGCGCTCGGAATGACGAACCGGAGCTCAAGCGGTCAGCCAGGTGTCGGTGCACCGCCCGCTCCATCGAGGCCAGACAGCATGGTCCAGGGATTCACTCGAACTATAGTAGAAATTTTCCATAAAAGGGATTTTAAATTCTTCGATTAATCACAATACATGTACTAATACACGATGGTAAATTATTACTTCCGCATTATCAGTGAGCGAGTACATTTTTTGTAATAGGTCAGCGGGCAAGATATTATTTAATTTGTCAAGCATTAACGCTTTATTTCTCAACTGTGCATTGGATCTGCGAGCGTCATTACGCAATCTAGCGACTTCCTTGTAAATAATCTGATGTGTACCCCGAAAGCTTCTGCCGATGTGACATGGGCGGGCTGGTCACGTGGACCTATCCTATGCGACAGGTCCCTTTCCGAAACTGCACCTATATACTGGTGCTTTGTTCCGTATGCAAATGCTGGAAGTTTACTTAGATTTGCCTGGACTGGACTGCTTAACCTGTTTAGTCTCTAAAATCATAACAATATAGACCGATTTGCATTGTATTTTATGGGAGGTGATGGCCCGAAGTAAGATAATTCGTCCTGTTTATTCAGATGGTTGGTGTCAAAAACATGTGATTCTTTACTTCTCCAAATTACCAAATTCTCTTCAGAATATCACTGCTACACACATGTAGGTGAACATTTCTGTACGGAATAACTGTCTTTCTATATTCGCGTATTTATTTTGATCAATGTAAACCAAAGTGGCTTTACAGAACCTAGCTCAGTGGCTTGATGCTCTTCCCGATTTTTCCTCTGGCTAATGAAAATACTGCATTTCTTTTTGGAAATTCAAATTGAGCAATCAGCAATCAAACTGCAAGATATTCAGTGTCTAATTCCATAAATAACACCGTAAAACATCAGAACATGTAAACAGTCACTGTCAAATTTACAGAGAAGCAATATACTTGGTCTATCTACTTTATGAAACAACTTGGGAATTCATTTGATTCAAGAATACTGGTCAGTGACTTTGATTAGATGTTAAGTACACCTGATGTCTTGCCGCCATCTTTGTAGACATTCCGAGAATCTGGCTTGTGTTAATTTGGTGTTAACAGTGGATATTTAAGTGCATCACGGGACATATTGGTTTTGAAGCATTTGATTGGTCTATTGACACAATATATCAACAGCATATAGGTATTCCAATGGGTACTAATTGTGCACCTCTGTTGGGTGACCTATATTTGTTCTCTTATGAATATGGCTATATGCAGGCGCTTTTAAAAACCGATCAATTCAAGCCTGTTCTTTCTCATTCACCAAACGCTATACAGACGATCTTCTCGCTGTGGTTAATCGCTATATAAATGATGCAGTGAAGGATATATATCCACCTCAACTGGATTTGAAGGAAACGGCACATCATATTTAAACCTATGTCTCTATAAAAATGAAACGGGCCTTCTCTCTTCGACTTTGACAAAAGAGATGATTACAATTTCGACATCGTAACCTATCCCTTTCTGGACAGTAATATTCCAGTGGGACCTGCATATGGCGTATACATATCTCGCCTAGTAGCATTTGCTAGATTCTGTGTTAAATGTGACGATTTTAAACGTATGGATATGGATTAAGAATTCTGATCAGCGATACGGATTTGCTATTTTTGGAAAATCCCGATGTCTTGCCGGCATCATTGAAAACTGTTGACCGCTTCTCTCTTGCAGGAAACCAGCCTATGCTTATGAATACTAGGATTTTAGAATTTGGTGCTAATGCTGTTATATGGAATATGGAAAAGGTCTTTGGATTTTGGACGCGGATATTCTTTAACGAACGACGACTGAAGTATGAATGACGGACCAGACGCTTGTAATTCAAATTTTCAAAAAGAAATCCTGGATTCTTATGGGCTTGTGGAGATATCTGTAAAGGCCCATTGCTTATCGACGCGGAATGTCTTTATGGATGACGGTTGGTCGCTGAATGTCGGATCTGACGCTTGTAGCATTAAACTTCTTACAATTGACAATTGCACGATATTCTTCTATGATCATCAGCACATTGTTCCTCGTATTTAGAATAAAATATACAGGGGCGATAACTTTCTATGAAGTTGAAAATATGGTAGGTCTACATTGCCGTATCGTACGGGTCTCGAGAAAAGAGCATTGTGATTTACCACCGAGAGAAAACCGGATTATACCCAGAAGCCCAAACCGATCTGCCTTTGTGGCAATTCTACATCGTCTGGGAAGCCTTTTAAGGTAAATCCAACCTTGAGCACAGAAGATATACGGTAGTTCCTGTACAATAAGCATGACCCTATCGATTATTTGGACCGCAGACGAGCGGCCTGTCATAAAAGCTTTCATCGGGAGCAGAATGGTCCACCTTCTTCAATCTCTCAGACACATACAGTTGTCTGACTTAGAAAATTAGCACCGTCTTTGTATAAAAGTACGACGCTTCCGGGTACAGAATGACAAAGACTTATCGCTTTGGTTATTGACAGTTCGCAACTACTGTCTGTCTCACATTCCGAAGGTCGCACATTTTCGGCGATATATTGGAGCCAATGTTTCTCAGAGTAGTGAAATTTCCCACAGCATCTAGAGATGATTTGTGTAATTTTATCCTGAAATCGCAAGAAATCCTGGCCAACATGTGGGCCAAATTGACCAGGAACGAAATTACCCTGACATTATTGTATGCTGAATTATGACATATGTAGCAAAGATTTCAAACCCAACAGCATTGCACCTGGAAAATAACAGGAGTGTTTTTTAGAGATTTTCTTCAATTCTGAATAGCCTTTTGATATCTCAGGATAAAAATCGTGTCTAAACTTGGTGACAAGCGAACTTGAACTGCTCGGAGAAATTTTTTCGACGATATATTGCCGAAAATGTGGTATTCGAAATGCTGGGAAATACAGTAACTCGACAGATATATGATATTGTAATGGAAGTCGCAAACCCGTCTCGCGTTGTGATGTTATTGTATGGACAGTACATAACCGTGTGGAATCATTGTTCGACAAGTTTGTGCAAATAGGGGTCATCCAATAATGAAAACACGCTACCGGTTATGTATGAAATTATTGTTCGGTAAATACAACACAACAGCAATCTCCCCCCCATCAAACCCTCATTCGCCCTGTGTCGTTCTATTAGAATCTTCTTCGCCTTCAACTGAATCTGGGAAGAACAACAAAATATACGGTACGGCGTTTAACCTGAATTCAGATTCATTTAACTATTGAGTCTGTTGACCGTTGGCGTTCACGAGACATATCCCATCGCCAAGACGAAATGTATTGAGATCACGAGCGCAGATGAGGCAAGCGGTCAAATATTGATCACTGTCTGTTAGTGAGGCAAGCGGTCAAATATTGATCACTGTCTGTTAGTGAGGCAAGCGGTCAAATATTGATCACTGTCTGTTGCCGGTTTGAGATACCCATGCACAATTGTCCCTTTTGCAGGATGTTGAGTGCTTCGAAACCTGCCAACCGTGGAAGCCGCTGTCAGTTCAAATTTCAAGTTCGGATCTCGCGTGAGATCAAGAGCCTCAGCGCCGCTTCACTGAAACGTTGACTAAGGGCTTCCACTGGCAGTATAGAAGTTAAGATTGTAAGAGATTCTTTTTATCGAGCAGCTACTTTAGAAGATCTTTTTAGTCGGGTGAAAGAGGACTGTTACAAGCGTCTGGTCCGTCATTCATAATTCAGCCGTCGTCCATTAGAGAATACCCGCGTCCATAATCCAAAGACCTATTCCATATAACAGTATTAGCACCAAATTCAAAAAAACAATCATAGTATACATAAACATAGGCTTGTTTCCTGCAAGAGAGAAGCGGTCAACAGTTTTCAATGATGCCGGCAAGACATCATGATGTTCCAAAAATATCAAATCCGTATCGCTGATCAGTATCCTTAATCCAGAATATTCGTTGTAAAGTCGTCATCTAAAGAATGATGTATCTCTGTCACGCTTTGATTGTGACTGTTCATATGAGTACCACGAGGATCTTGAAGTACATGGGTTCATACGGCCCCTAGCCCCGGGTTAAGCGAAATTAGACACAAGTTACGAAACGTAACGCCATAGATCTTGCACGCTACGCTCGTATTTTGCTATCAACATGCGATATGTATCGCCAAATTTGAGAAACTTTGAGTGGAGGCGCTTGGTGGTGTAGCCCTGTTTTATAAGTTTCTGCAACAATGTTTCGTAACGTTGATAAAAATCGTCACATTTAACACAGGATCTAGCAAATGCTGCTAGGCGTGATATGTATACGCCATATGCAGGTCCCACTGGAATATTACTGTCCAGAAAGTGATAGTTTACGATGTCGAAATTGTAATCATCTCTTTTGTCATACAGTCGACGAGAGAGAATTACAACACATATAAGGGAAGTGGGAAGAGGTGCCGACATACTGACTGCGTCACATGACTTCACAGAATAGTCTTCTGGTTAACCTATTCTAAAGCACATGCCAAGAATCTAACGATTCGTGATATGTGTTGTATCTCAGGTACGCTTTTATTGTACCTGTTCATGTGGCAACTTGGATGATATGACCACACGGCCCCTAGCACCGGCATAAGCGGTATTAGATACAAATCTAGAGAGCTATGATGGAAATGCTCTGACAACTCGTATACTGGTAATTGGTGAGCTGTTTCGCTGTGACAACTCGTACATTGGAGATTGGTGAGCTGTATCGTCGTCAGATACAAATGACGGCATTTAACACAAAATACTAGTCTGTAAGGCCCGATGTCGAACCAGCATCAACTTCCCACAAATGCCAACATATATCAAAGACCAAAAGGTCTGTACAGGGTTAGGGTTAGGGATTGAGGGATTGAGGGATTGCCCGCTTCATTTTTATAGAGATATAGGTCTAAATACGATGTGCCTGTAGGGTTATCTGTAGTTTCCTTCAAATCCAGAGAAGGTGGATATATATCCTTCACTGCGTCATTTATATAGCGTTTATCCACAGCGAGAAGATCGTCTATATAGCGTTTGGTGAATGAGAAGGAACGGGCTTTGAATGGATCGCTTTTTGATAGCGCCTGCATATAGTCATATTCATAAGAGAACAGATATAGGTCAGCCAATAGGGGTGCACAATTAGTACCCATTGGAATACCTATATGTTGTTGATATATTGTGTTGCCAAATTTCACATAGATATTTTTAATGAGAAATTCAAGCAACTCTATAAACAAAGAAACATCCCATGAATGATATCTCTTGTATGTAGTAGAGCTAAAGAATGCTTTATGGCTTCCGACATTAATACATCTACGATCATTTTTCTTCAACACAGATACTATTAATGAACTTAGACGGTCAATAAGGTTCTGATGAGGGATTGTGGTATATTGTGTCTTAGGTTATTTGAGAGAAGTTGGTTTATTGCATAAGTTTTAATGTGTGTATGATTTAGTGCGTTGGATTACTAAGTTATTAACTTGAATACTTAGAATTTTGTTTGATCGTCGCTATATAGCTGAAATATTGCTGAATGCGACGTTAAACCTTAATTCTCTCTCTCTTCCACTGAGAGTGAACTGATTTTCAGACAATACGGCGTTAGGGATGAAAGCGTTGCGTGATGATTTGGATTGACCCTTTGGTTTGAGAGATTGGAACACTGCCTGTCAGTTCCGAATGGTGTCATCAATGTGTTAATTAAACGTTTTGTACGACGCTTAGTGTCCACGCTCATTCAATTCCTTTTATCCGCGTCGATCTTACGTCCCTCTACAACGGTTCCAACCATCCTACTTGGTCCCAGTTGCTTGAGTTTGCCAATCATCTAGGTATACCCGTTCTATTCTAATTATATAGGCTTTCTTCGGTACAGATTGCCACTAAAGAAAGAGTTATATTCACTTGATGTAGTTGGAAATGCTTGCGAAGACCGCTCATATGTATGGGAAAAGTATGTGTAACGGTTGCTACAATCATTGCAATATATTTACCGTGCATTTGAGCGGCTCTCTCAAGCGTTTAAAACTACATCAAATATATGGTATATATAACTTTTTGTGCAGCGCTAGGTTCCTATCCTTCAGTATGAAGAAACGGCAGTTGTCATCTACCATTTTCAATTTGAGACAGATTCTAGATTTGGGGCAAACAGACCATGTAGAACATTATCAGCCAATTAAATGGACCTAACACTTGCATAATCATCTCGATCGTAGTGGAGACACAACTCCCTAAAAGCGGGAAATCCATTCAAGATTTCGACAAACAAAATGGTCACCACATTTAAATGTGTCGTTATCAAAAAGAGATGGTTGGGGGAGGGGCACATGTAACCAGTCTATCGATAGTAAATGCTTGATGAGTACTAACTAGAGTTTAAATGGTACTGCATCCTTTACTAACAATACGAAGAAGTTCAGGAGGAAACAAACCTACTTTTATTGTAGTACCATATATTGTAGTACTGTGTATATCACAATCACAAAGCAGTTTGCTGAGGTGGAGAAGGCATACATCTCAAGGAGCAACGGGGATAACTCGTCTGACACGGTGTGAAACAAAATAAGATTGACACCCGCTAAAACCTGACGCCTGCGGCTGACTCTTCCACAATCAATAAGAATGCTGGATCCTTTTAACCTTAAAAGTTTATAATCAAAATTTCGAAAATGGGCTAGAGCAAGCTGGATGCATGCGACTGGTATATTTGTCTTTGTCAAGCGCCTATTTATACATTTGTCAAGCTCCTTGTTAAATAGAAATGTGTCCCATTTAAGAATACTCACATTGTAGTACGAGATTTTGTGCGAAATCGTAGGATGCGACGTGGTCGTTTTGGGTCTCGGTTGTGTCACATGTCCACTCTCGGCAACAGCGGCCATTGGTGATCATTAACCGTGGGTTTTGACAGCTCGTCAGTGAAGGTCGTTTCTCCTCTTGTGGGCATTGCGTCACACATCCGTACTGGCCGTTCTGACAGGTGCAGAGTCTTGAGCAATCCGGTTTGAACTGTTCACCATCTTCATACGTGATGCCTTTTACAACGCATGGCCTTGATCGCTGAGCTGTAAAGAGATTAATTCCAAGAGAGGTTTATAGCAACAAACAATTACAGAAATTATATGATTGGCTGGAATTTCTTCCAATTTTCTTAATCAGTCAATGAAAATAACGGAATGCTTTTTGAAAATTTGAATTGACCAATCACATGTTTGAAACCTGAACGATTTCCCGTGATGCACCTCTCCGGGTACTCCGTTTCTCTCAACCAACCAAACTGACTGTCACCATATGAGTAGAATAACCTTGAGTGTGACATTAGACCAAATCCCCCCCCGATGATGCACTGTTGTTTACATATACCTCCAATGGATTAATCTTACCATTTAAAGACGATCATTTTCCGGAAACAATATGTAGATGTGATCAATAATATTTACAAAATAAAATTTGCAGGCTTGTATGACGAAGAGGAAGATAGTTTCGGGCGAAATCGACGAAAGGTAGAGGTAGAATACAATGCCTTACATAATTTGTGCCCTAGGGTCTAATAAGAGCTTACAGCAACCCATTAGGAAAAAAAACATGTCAATCCGAGGTGAACTCAAAAAAGGCGAGCTGGAATTAGTAATCCGTTAAGATATTCCCCATGTCACACTGTGGCACACGTATGCCAGGGTTCAGCTTGGACTAGGAAGGCGGACCAGAAGATAGTCCTGACTGCACTGGAAGAGTATGTCATTGACTGGTCTAGGCGAGAAAAAGTTGAACCTACAGTACTCGCTGACTGGCTGGACCTCACTAAGAACAATGTTGTTGAAAAAATCCGCCATATTGACAGTAGTACCCTTCCCCAAGCAAAATAAGTACTGAGAAACGTTGGTGTATTAGGTACCAATCATAACATATTCTGGCGTGTAACAAGAGAGCTTGAAAAATCTGAGCCGACAATCTTTGTCAGTTCGAAGCAATTCACCAACAAACACCCATATATACACGTATATATGGATTGGGTGGAATTTCGATCTTCCCATTTGCGATGTTGCGCTGGAAAACTAGACAGCGATATATACCACACACGAATACCACCTTCACGGTGTGTGACATTTGATGCTACATTTAGCACTTTGTATCATAATACCATAATTAAATCCCGACTATTTATTATCGCCTGCACAGTATGGAGCCATATGGAAAACGGTGGGATATACTCATCTGAGCAGCCAGAAACGTTTCCATCAACCCATGATCAGGCGATGTAGAATCGGCCATACCCGATTAACTCAAGAACATTTATTCCATGCTACGAAGATCTCGCAGTGAAACATATTCTGATCGACTGTATAGATTTAAGATTGTAAGAGATATTCTTTTTACCAAGGAGCTACGAACGTAGCGTGCAAGATCTATGGCGCTACGTTTCGTAACTTGTGTCTAATTCCGCTTAACCCGGGGCTAGGGGCCGTATGAACCCATGTACTTCAAGATCCTCATGGTACTCATATGAACAGTCACAATCAAAGCGTGACTGAGATACATCATTCTTTAGATGACGACTTTACAACGAATATTATGGATTAAGTATACTGATCAGCGATACGGATTTGATATTTTTGGAACATCATGATGTCTTGCCGGCATCATTGAAAACTGTTGACCGCTTCTCTCTTGCAGGAAACAAGCCTATGTTTATGTATGCAATGATTGTCTTTTTTAATTTGGTGCTAATACTGTTATATGGAATATGGAATAGGTCTTTGGATTATGGACGCGGATATTCTCTAATGGACGACGGCTGGATTATGAATGACGGACTAGACGCTTGTAATTTAGAAGATTTTTTAGTCGGGTATAAGAAGACTATATCTTGGGTTATTTGAGAGAAATCGGTTTGTTGTAAAAGTTTTGATGTATGTTTTAATGTGTTGAATTACTAAGTTATTAACTTGAATACTTGGTATTTTGTTTGATGATCGCTATATAGCTGAAATATTGCTGAACGCGACGTTAAACCTTAATTCTCTGTTGAATGAATGAATGAATGAGTAGACGCTTGTATTAGAAGAAAACTAATATTGGAAGATTATACTGAAGGGGTGGTCTATTCGTTAGAGAAGTGGATAAGTAATTGCGATGTCCCTGTACGACGAATAAATGTAGTCAACATATTGTGATGTTTTATGTGGATTTTTACGTTGTGAGTAAAATGGGTTTATATAAAATGACAGAGTTCAATGGTATCTTCGTGGATTATCGAGCAAACCAATATTCTTGCCTGATCCGAAGGGAGATGCGTATGGTTAGAGAACCAGTCCTTGACGACGTCAGAATGGGACAACGAGACCATAGATTGTCTTATCGCCCAAATGTATCATATCCCGTTATCATGCCATCATATCATCGCCGTAGCAAACATAAGGATGCCAAAAATAAAAGGATGCCATATGGCCAATGTTGATCACGTTTACTTCTGAGCCCGTCAACAATCAATACATTGTAATATCTCGTCGTCCACACTCGTTAGGCGAAATTGGATATGAGCATGTCCATTTTGAAAATGGAGATATTTTCGGCAGCTTATTTTTGTAGATGCTGAAAGTTCTCATTTACTTTCGAAAATAATTTCCACGAGAACTACTTCAGCTACTCTCATGTCGTTATGCCATCGCCAGTCGCCATATTTTGTAGGGTTAAGGAGTATATTTTCTGCAAGTGTAATGAACGTACACAATGTGCCTCAAATCTGTATTTTGCGGTATCAAAACTGGAGAGAAAACGCCAGATTATAGTGTATCGCTCCAAAATCATGAAGGCTCTTGGTCTACAAGCCATCTCTTGTGGATGGTGTATGGGGTCCTGCAAATGCGATCTCTTATGGATGTTGTGTGGGGTCATGCAAATGCAATCTCTTATGGATGGTGTACGAGGTCCCGCAAATGCAATCTCTTGTGAATGGTCTATGGGGTCCTGCAAATGCAATCTCATGTGGATGTGTATAGGGACCTGCAAATGCAGTCCTTTTTGGATGATGTATAGGGTCCTGCAGTTGCCAATTCTTATGGATAGTGTATGGGATCCTGCAAATGAAACCTCTTGTGGATGATGTATGGGGTCCTGCAAATGCGACCTCTTGTGGATGGGGTATGGAATCCAGCAAAGGCAATCTCTTATGTTGCAAATTCAACTTATAGTAGTGGCGAAGCAAAGTAATACGTTTACTTACATTTGCAAACTCCTTGTCCATCTCCAGTGGCGTCACAAAAAAGTCCCTTTTTATCGTCGCACTTGAACCGTCGATTACAAAGCTCCCCTTGTTGTCGAGCACACATGTTGCAACAACCGCAGCCATCTTGGATGACATTCACACCCAGGCGACAGTTCAGGGCTTTAACTGCACAGTTGCAGGGTTGACTACAATCAACGTCATTCTGAAAGATAAGGTGATGAAAGTGTACTAAGTTTGTGGAAACGTGCCTTCTGTGCCATGAATCACTGGCGTCACAAGAATTTCATTTAAAGGCTACATTAAAATTTTGCTGTAAATTTTGCTATACGGGATATGTGATGTGTGTAAAGATGATAAAGTCGGTAAAGTCGGTGTTTACTCCGTGTTCTTCATAACAAATCATACTTGAAATAACTTATCTCCATATAAAATTCCAGGACTGAAATTTCATTTAACGTGGATCAATTACCTAGGGAGATGTCATGATGTATTTGTGTTAACTGGCACAAATGCCGTGTACGATCATAGAGGTTGTTTTGGCTGATCATTCGGCAATTTCACTGGACATGGGATATAAGCGACAGAAACACGGACCACATGTTTATTACTTTATACGGCATCAATGACCTTTGTCAACTCGAACACGAAGGCATTATGACGTCTCCCTATGTAACTGAGCCTCAGAAGATGAAACATCAATACTGGAGTTTTATATGCAGATAATTACAAAGATATTTCAAGCGTGTCGGATCTGACGCTTCCTCTTAAAAGTAAGAAGCTAACAATTGCTTTCAAGAGTGCCAGTTAGACAACATATCCCTGCTCTCAATCTCCTTACTGTTGAACATGAAATCCCAAGAGACGGGAGCTTTGCTTGTCATTTCATTTAAACACAATGATGATATTGAACAACAACACATCAGAGTTTTTTCCAAGCAGCAGAATGTGTCTCACTTTCACTGTTCATTCAGCCGCTATAAAACGTTGTATTGCCTACTGCCCAAACCACATCTAGCATTGGGTTAAGCTTATTAATGCTTTCTCCATTACGAAAACACTTCTGATATCATGACACTGATCATCTCTCGCGTGTGATCTGGTAATCTATAAGGATAGTCTGAATTCAAGCTATACTCCGATAATCTACACGGATAGTCTGATATCAAGATATGCTGCGATAATCTACAAGGATAGTCTGATATCAAAATGTTCTGCGATAATCTACAAGGATAGTCTGATATCAAAATGTGCTGCGATAATCTACAAGGATAGTCTGATACCAAGATATGCTGGGATAATCTACAAGGATAGTCTGATCTCAAGATGTTTTCCGATAATCTACAAGGATAATCTGATCTTAGGATATACTCCGATAGTCTACAAGCCCTCTTCTTTGAAGCAGCAGGAACTCAACTTAGCTGGGAGCTGCTTAGCTGGTTCGTCGCGATAGGACTGAAATAGTGTTGAAAGCGACGTTAAATCCTATTCACTCGCTCACTCAAGATTGGATGTGCTATTCAGTATCCTAGACATCTTCTAAGAAACAGTCATTCGAGCAGCGAGAACAGTTGCATGTTATTTTCTATAATACGTTCGTTTCTTCGTATCCCTGTGCTTCGAACAACAATAATATTAGAAACATAGTTGCTATTAGATGATTCCATCAACCATATAAAGTATCGAACCAACGGTTGAACCTCAAGGTTAATAAATGTGTCCGATGCGAAATTGGACCGACTGTAGTACCGTTGTTTTTGTGCCGTTAGTTGTATACCGCTGAATACTCGTATACAAGTTTTACAATGTTGGGAGATTGGGCGGAAGATTGTGGCCATCGGGCTCAACGAGAGTTTATAGTGATTATTTCGTCGATTTCGATTATTATTCCATTAATTGTTGTCCAATATGCAGTAAAACTCAGCAGGGTGTGTGCAATTTTTTCCATATCGGAAACAAAATTGTTTCATGTGAATATATTCAAATTGCAGACAATTATACCGAGGGTTCGAATACGGTAAAAAGAGTAGAAATATAAAACAGAATAATATAACCTCATATTTTATTTTCGACAAATGTATTCTTAAATAGAAATGTTATATTTTATACTTAACCAATTAGCTTATAGTTAACTAATTAGCAACATAGTTAACTAATTAGCTATACGATATGCGAATGGGTATCACGTTCGCAAGACCCTCTGTTTGGATGTAATTCATCGTCAATGTGCTCATCAGTGTCACTAAATAGTCAGTGTTCAGCCCTTCTCGTCAGCGATCTGTCAAGACTGACATCTCGAATTATTTAACTGACACGCCGAATTATTTAACTGACGTATTCAAAAGGGAATTTGAACAGGCCCACGAGTGTCTAACCCTTCACTTCATTGTGCTGTCAAGACTGGCATTTCAACAGGCGTACGATTTCTCAATGCAAATTCAAATATTACATCTATGCCTACAGAGGAATACTTGTAGAAACATCCCTTGACAGAGTTTTTCTCAGTTAAAAGGTTCTATGAGCCAAATTGTCGGGGAAATTGTGTATGGGCTCTTAAGTGCCCAAACAGCCATTAACCGTACAGTAGCAATCGCCTCTGTCAAATTGGTTTCCAGCCAGTGAGAGAGAAAACTGCACAGCTAATGGACTGTGAGTCTCTTATATTGTTTCATCTCTCGGAAAAGGCGAAAATATCGTCTACTTTCGAAGCGGCGAGACTATGCCGAGACAATAATTGGATTAATCTCGGATCTCAATACAGCATCATTGCGGATCTCTGTTAGCAATCCCCACGCCAATAACGCGTGAAATTCCCAGACGGGTGAAAACACAATAGCCGGTAATCAGCGCCTTCTCTATAGGGAATATTTCAACGCCATAGAGACTATATCAGCCTGAATTATACGGATACATTTCATATTGCACGGCTTTGTAATAATTCTTGATACTCCAAAATTGCTCGTCTGCTGGCTAAAGATATCTGGAATATGAATATAAAAAGGCTTAGTGCAAAAACTACCTTTGAATGTTGCATGTACTTTGCCATAGTCATCAGTCCCACTTTCCATGCAATACAAGTGTTTTGACCATATCAGCTGGGTCTGCAGCTCTCTGAGTGCATGTATTAGCAGTTCAATTTAAATAAACTTTTATTCAAGGTCTTTTTCCACCACCCTTTATATGTTGCGTTTAATTGTTACCTGTATATGGTGAGATTCTGCTGGTGGACGTTTTGTCACCGAGGCTTGCCCTCTGCACAAAAATTGTGATTGTTGTCTTATGACTGGAAAACATGGTGGAGAATGAACCGCTCGCTCTGCGTCGGCCCTCACAAAAATAATGTGTTGTGAATAAAAACTTGCATTTTATTAAAAAAAAGGGTTCGGGCCGTTTTTCTATCTAACGGTCATCATTTTCGATCGGATGACGTAATAGGGCTATTACATCGTCGCTCTTCAACACTTTTATGTACTACCGTTCAAGCCGGTGCTAGGGGCCTTGTGGTCCTGCCGTTCAACATGTCTACATGAACATCTACAATAAAAGCGTGACTGGGATACAATCACATAGGTCAGCTTGGGTTCTTGTGATGTTTTTAGAATTATGAAGTCAGTATATATGCCCGTGGGGTCATTTGTCTTCTTGTCAGTATTCCGCCATCTTTTCCCACCAAACTTGATATATTTAATTGATTTAAATGGCATACCGTGCTTTCAAGAGTCGATTGTTTCGCTGGATGATGCCGAATTCCAAGAACAAGTAAAAAGGTATCTTGTACTATTATGAAACAAACATTCAAATTACTACTGGTAATAAAAAAAAACTGACTGATTTGAACAATGGTCTTGGTCCGTGATTTGTCAAAAATGTATTTGTTATTGCATCGATCGAATTGTATACGGTCTTAGGTATTATAGAACAATGACAACAATTGGAACATAAAAGACAATCACGGGCAATAGCTCGAATAACACGAAGGAAAAATATTGACACAATAATATGTTTGAGAGCAGATCATCCATATCTGTGTTAAACGGAAGTTTAATCTTGAGGGACGGCTAGTTTCCAGGAGACCGGACAATGCATAAGAACAAGGAATGAATTTTACAGGTACCGTAATCATTATGATGTGAAGTTGTAGGCCTGTATTATGAACTGAATATCGTGACTTTTAAGGAGATGCAGTTTCATCTTGTTCACACATCACAACTATAGTCATTGGAGACGTTTATTCAGATAGCGCGCGCTAATATATTTCCAAAACCAAAACCTATCGATTACCAGACAAGAGTTTTATATATAATGCTGACGCCAAAACTCCTTGACGGCTTTGGATGATATTGGGAGCACCAAAACAAAGAACTGTCATATTCTCAGACTCTTATTTCCAAGCGGTCAAAAATAGATCAATTCATTCCTCTAACTTGAATTTGCTGACATTATATGACCTTAGAGTCAAGCAGCGGTTTAATGTTGTGTTCTGTTGGTAACCGTGTCATGTTGGTATCACAGGCAATACTGGTGCTGATGCAAAGGCTACTGTCAAAACTATGGGGATACCTATCACTCAAACAGGCGTCGACTGCATCACTAGTAACTAGTGATCAATTAGAACCGTTGCCATATTCTATCGTCGCCATTATATGGTGATGGTCGTCACCATTTATTGGTGATTGGGCTTGAATCTACAGTCCTTGCTTCTCGACATTACCTGGTAATGCCCATCGCCATTTGTTGGCGATGACCAGGCCAGATTAGGAAATTAGAGCCGATGACCTGAAATCTGCACTCATTGATCCTCGCCATTTATTGGTTATGACCACGCCTGTTCGCCAATAAATGAAGACGGCAGGACCTCGTCATCAATAAATAGCGATGGACCATCACCATCTTTCTGACTGGGTAAGGCAGCCCTGATGAGAAAGCTGCTCCTCGGGTTGACAACAAACATCATGAGTTAAAAAAAATATACGTTATACTCATCTGAGCAGTCAGAAACGTCAGGCGTTGTAGAATTGATCATTCCCGACTGACTAATTATCATCATAAAATTGAACCAGCTCCTATGTGCATTCCATGTCAGAAGAAACTCACCGTTAAACAACATTTACTAAAAAAAGAGCCAGTCTCACAGGGAAACATATTCTATCGACTGTATGGATTTTAATATTGTAAGGAATTCTGTTTATCGAGCAGCCACTTTAGAAGATCTTTTTAGTTGGGTGAAAGAAGACGCTATCTTAGATTACATAAGATGGAACTGAGATCAAAGTAGTAAAAGAGGTCCAATTCTTAGGAATATTGTTTGACCACGGATTAATGTTCTTATCGCATATAAATTGCTTAAAAGCTAAGTGCACGAAAGTTCTTGATTTGTTGAAGGTAGTTGCCAACTATACGTGGGAAGGAGATCAGCAAACAACACATCTTCACTTATATCGATCACTTGTTCGTTCCAAACTTGATTATGGCTCTATTGTTTACAACGGTGCAAGCAAGTCAAACTTGGCGAAGCTAGATCCTATTCTCCATCAAGGACTAAGCCGTTGCCGTGGAGTGTTCAGAACATCCCCTAAAGAAAGCTTATATGTCGAGGCAGATGAATTTCCTTTAGAACTTCGAAGAATTAAAATATCACTGCAATATATCACAAAATTGCGATCAAATCACTCGAATCCTGCATATAACCTCAGTTCGTGGATCTCTATTTAAAAAAACCTTCCATTATTCCACCTCTTGGAATTCGTATGAAACCACACATTGTAGCAGCTTGTATTAAGCTTAGTCAAATTTTATCCAACAAGCTCCTACCAATTCCACCATGGCAGCTAGCTCAGCCAGAAGTAGATATTACACTAACGAAATATAAAAAGGCAAACACGAGCCAGCTCTTGTATACAAAAGAATTTGGTCTACTGAGAGAGAAATACAGATCACATCAGGCTATTTATACAGATGGTTCTAAAGATGGTGAGTAGCGTATGCTACTGTCTTTAGTTCCAAAACTAAAATCTATCATCTACCAGGTAAAAGTTCCATATTCACTGCAGAGGCAAAAGCTCTATTGTCAGCTTTAGAAGGTATTGGGTCCACTAGAAGGAAAAAAATATGTCATATTCTCAGATTCACTATCATGCCTTCAAGCGTAAAAAGTGGAAATTCAACTCATCCCACCATCTTGAAAATTCTACGAATATATGAAATTAGATTTGATCAACAGATAGATATTGTGTTTTGTTGGGTGCCTAGTCACGTTGACATCAAAGGCAACACTAAAGCTGATAAAATGGCTAAGGCAACTCTGGATGAAGAGGTTGATTCTGTTGGAATTCCATACAGCGATTTCAGACCATTTATCTGCGCTTATGTAAGAAAGCTGTTTCAATCTTTATGGGATACTATGGATAATAACAAACTTCAAAAAAACTGTTGGTCACCTGAATAGTCAGAAACGTTTCGATCAGGCCATGATTAGACGATGTAGGATCGGCCATACACGATTAACTCACGAATATTTACTGAAACAGGAGCCGGTCTCAAGGTGTATTCCATGCCATGAAGATCTCACGGTGAAACATATTCTCATAGACTGCATAGATTTCAAGATTGTAAGAGATACTTTTTATCGAGCAGCTACGCTGGAAGATCTTTTTAGTCTAGTAAAAGAAGATTGTATTTTAGATTATTTGAGAGAGATTGGTTTGTTGTACAAATTTTAATGTTTGTACCTGTTTTTAAGCATTAGTTTACTGAGTTGTTGACTTGAATTCTTATTGTAATGTACTTATAACAAAAATGACTTGAATTTTGTTTCATCGTCGCTATATAGCTGAAATATTGCTAAATGGCACGTTTAACCTTAATTCTCTCTCTCTCTTATCTTGTTGACGTACTTGGGCAGAATTATATTTGATCATCGCTATATAGCTGAAGTATTGCTGAACTCGATGTTAAATTTCATTCTTTCTGCCTCTCTGTAGATGTTTATATTGTGCGGAGATATGAAATCCGTAGAAATTCTACCCAAAGCATTCGAGAGAATATAAGGAATGTGAAGTATCGACAGGACCTCAGCGATAAGTGATTTTAGAGGACACCATCAACCAAATTATACTTCAGTCAGTGGGAAGATATGAGCGCCGATATGGCAGGCTACTGAGAATAGGGAACACTTCAAACTGGGGTATTTGGTCAGAACGCATACCTATGGCGCCACAACTATCGGTGCAAAAAATTTAAGGACTCGAGGCCTGTTCACAGAAAATTCAGACACCCTATTAAGTTTCCCTTAAACTCAGCTTACAACTAAGGCAATTACAAGCGTCTGGTCCGTCATTCATAATTCAGCCGTCGTCCATTAGAGAATATCCGCGTCCATAATCCAAAGACCTATTCCATATTCCGTATAACAGTATTAGCACCAAATTCAAAAAGACAATCATAGTATACATAAACATAGGCTTGTTTCCTGCAAGAGAGAAGCGGTCAACAGTTTTCAATGATGCCGGCAAGACATCATGATGTTCCAAAAATATCAAATCCGTATCGCTGATCAGTATTCTTAATCCATAATATTCGTTGTAAAGTCGTCATCTAAAGAATGATGTATCTCAGTCACGCTTTGATTGTGACTGTTCATATGAGTACCATGAGGATCTTGAAGTACATGGGTTCATACGGCCCCTAGCCCCGGGTTAAGCGGAATTAGACACAAGTTACGAAACGTAACGCCATAGATCTTGCACGCTACGCTCGTATTTTTCTATCAGCATGAGATATGAATCGCCAAATTTGAGAAACTTTGAATGAAGGCGTTTGGTGGTGTAGCCCTGTTTTATAAGTTTCTGCAACAATGTTTTGTGACGCTGATTAAAATCGTCACATTTAACACAGGATCTAGCAAATGCTACTAGGCGTGATATGTATACGCCATATGCAGGTCCCACTGGAATATTACTCTCCAGAAAGGGATAGTTTACGATGTCAAAATTGTAATCATCTCTTTTGTCATACAGTCGGCGAGAGAAAACGCCCGCTTCATTATACTAGGCATATTATACATACAGATTCAGGCAATTTGATATTAAAATTTCACATTTTGAGTTAATTTTAAAAATACTATCTTTGTTTTAAGTTGCTAATAATATTTTGAAACTGAACATACACATTTTGGACATTTCAAACCTAACAGATGTCTTTCAGATTTCTCTAATTCATCTCTCCACTATTTTACTGGCTTTCGTAAGTTGCGTAATCAGAAGAATCAGCTAAACCGCGGTCATTGCAATTTAAACATTCATATCTTCAAAATCCGTTTAAAAATGATACATGAGAGACACTTGTTTAATGGTATATGGGTAGATTACGTTTTCCAAATTTCAAAAGTGTTTGGATGGCTAACTTGAAGTTATTAGAAAGCAAAAATACACAAACGGTGAAAGTATCAAATCCATTAGACTAGGGAAAACGGTATTGCTGAAAGGCGATTTTTATGGAATGCTGAGCTATAATTATTCGGAATTCCAGTTTTGTGGCAGGTATTTTAAAGATAAGGATAAAGCTTCTCACATTTGAATGAGAAATCGACAAAACTTTCAAAGAAAGCGAGAGAAAGGACCACGTATGTTTAGGTGGGTAAATGGCCCCAGAACAGGTACGGTAGAAGTGTCAAAAATAAAATATTACATATTCAAGAATTTTTTTCAGTTGGCATTAAGTACAATATTATATTGTATACTATAGACTATGGAAAAGTTTCAAGGCGCAGAGTCTCATCATTCTCGAATAACAGGACCGTGAAATAGTGCATTCGTGCAAAATCGCCAATTTTGAAGCGAAAACACCTCATATTTCTTTCTACAAACATGTGAAGATAAACGATAACATTAACCAGCTTGACCGGGGGCCATTTACCCATCGAAAGATACAAGGTCCTTTGTTTGTGAAGAATTGTTTTCTCATATTTGTCAGTGGAGCTGTTTAATAAAGCGACTAACGTTACAGCGGGTCATGACCATTGTTGGAATCGACACGAGAAATTAACCACTAACCACTGGAAGAAACATCATGGCGCACAATGGAATAATTTCCCTTTAACGTATTTCTTCTATAAGCCCGTTATCTTATGGAACCCCTAAATGTATTTTAAAAAGTCCGCTTATCAAAGTCCGCTTATCATGAAGAATAAAACACACGAATGTCCGAATGCTTTGCTGGACGATCAGGGGTCCGCAGATCTTATCGACTGTATAGACTTCAAGATTGTAAGAGATTCTTTTTATCGAGCAGCTACTTTAGAAGATCTTTCCAGACTGTATTTTAGGTTATTTGAAATAAATCGGTTTGTTGTGTAAGTTTTAATGTGTGTGTTGGATTACTAAGTTATTGAACTTGAATACTCCGAATTTTGTTTGATCGTCGCTACATAGCTGAAAAACTGCTGAACGCGACGTTAAACTTTAATTCTCTCTCTCTCTCTGCGCAAACATGAGTCTGTTGAGGTAACAACAGTTCAAGCTCAGGTTTCATTGTCTGAAGTAGAGAATGACAGTGTTGTGAACGAAAATCAAATCCTCAACAAGGACACTCCTGAACGCGATGTAGACGACAGTCGTAGTAACTTGAACTTCACCACAGATGCAGATGTGATTGCGGAGCTCACCACAGATAGAAGACAGTTCTGCATTTATATCGATCGCGTGATGATCGCTCTATTGTTTACAGCGGCACAAGCAAGTCCAACTTAGGAAAGCTAGATCCTATTGTACATCAAGGACATACTTTGCCTCATAACATCGCCTAACGAAAGTTTATATGTTGAAGCTGATAATTTCCTTTAGAACTTCCAAGAGTCAAAGCATCACTGCAATATACCACAGCATTACGATCTAATCGTTTAAATTCTGCATATAACTGTGTTTTCATTCCCCATACGTAGATTTGTAATTAAAGAAACCCTTGATTTCCCCACCCCTTTGAATTCGTATGAATCCACACATGGTGTCAGTTGGTATTAAGCTTGATCAAGTTTTACCTAAGCACTTTCCAATTCAACCATGACAGTTAGCCAAACCAGAAGTAGATAATTTAGACTGATGAAATTGATGAGCCAGTTCGTGTATAAACAGGAATTTGTTCTACTGAGACAAAATGTGGATCGCATCCGGCTATTTATATGGATGATTCTAAAGATGGTGACAGAGTAGCGTGTTGTACGATTTCTAGTTCCAAAACTAAAACAATTCCACTGCCAGGTAAAAGCTCGATATTCAGCGCTGAAGCCAAATATCTGTTGTCAGCTTTACAAGGTATTGGGTCCACTAAAAGGAAATAACTTACGTCATATTCTGAGATTTACTGTCATGCCTTCAAGCGATTAACATTGTATCTTCAACTCGCCCCCACCATCTTTAATAATGTACAGTTATAAGGACGTAGATTTGATCATCAGATTGATATTGTGCTTTGTTGGTTGCCTGGTCCTGTCAGCATCAAAGGAATTACTAAGGCTGATGAAGTGGCTACGGCAGCCCTGGATAATGAGGTTGATCCTGTTAGAATCCCGTATAGCGATTTCTGTGCTTATGTGAGAAAGCTGTTTCAATCTTTATGGGATATTGATGTTGAAAACAAGCTCCATGAGTTCAAAGGTTATACTTACCTCAGCAGCCAAAATCGTTTTGAGCATGCTATGATCAGGCTTTGCAGAATCGGTCATTCGGGACTGACTCATGAACAATTATTAAAAAAGGAACCAGCTCCGATGTGTTTTCCATGTCTCAGAGAAACTCACAATTAATCATATATTGATCAACAGTATAGCATACAGGGTTTTTTTGAACTCGTGAAGTTTTTTATTATTCACAGGGTGAGAGCGAATTATGGTTTAACGTTTCGATCAAGCCATGGTCAGGCGATGTAGAATCGGCCATACACGATTAACTCACGAACATTTACCAAAAAAACGAGCCAGTGCTAAGGTGTATTCCATGTCACGAAGTTCTCACAGTGAAACATATTCTTATCGACTGTATAGATTTTGAGATTGTAAGAGATTCTTTTTATCGAGCAGCTACTTTAGAAGATCTTTTAGTCAGGTGGAAGTAGACTGTATCTTAGGTTATTTGAGAGAAATCGGTTTGTTGCATAAGTTTTAATGTGTGTATGTTTTGATGTGTTGGATTATTAAGTTATTAACTTGAATACTTAGAATTTTGTTTGATCGTCGCTATATAGCTGAAATATTGCTGAACGCGACGTTAAACCTTAATTCTCTTCCTCTCTCTCTCTCTTAGTCGCCTCTTATGACGGAGCTGTCGGGGAACCGGAGGGCCTTAATTCTTTCCCTGACCTAGGGTATGCACATCGGCATTTGAGTATTCAACGGTTGGTCCAACGGTAGCGCAAAATCATGATTACTAAACGGGCCTGTCCCATTGTTCGTCTAGATAGTAGTGATCCACTGGTGGATACCCGCTAGTTTTGCATTGTTAGGAAGCTGGGCAGAAGATTGCAACCTAGAAGTGAGCCGACGGGAGTTTATGGTGATTACTTCATCGATTTCGATTACGTTTTCCCCCTAAAATTGTTGCCCAATATGCACTTAAACTCAGCAATGCGTGTGAAATGTTCCTATATCGCATGCAAAATATAGTTAAATAAGCACTACTATAGTAAAACAATCAGATTGTAAAAAACATTGGAGTCTCTCATATTGCTTTACACTCTGAGTTCGAATACGGTGAAATAAGTCTATTTCGACAAGATTTCAAGCAAATTAATTTGATAGCATTCTATGTTTTCATCGAAAACCGATGGATATATTTTTGCGACATGCCTGACGACATATGTAATATTGATAAAGATAATATATTTTGTACTTAATTAGAGTTAACTACTATGTTATATTTGTGCTAATGGATAATTCCGTCGTATACATATGATCTGTATGGTCGCAATGCATCGGCAATCTGCTTGTTAGAAATGTAACCCAACCTTAACTACAATCAATTCGGCATTTCGAATTGTTTAACGGATATATTCAGAAAGGAATTTCAACAGGCCTATACGCGCCTCCAACTCTTCAACCCAGTGTTTTGTCGAGACTGGCTTTGCGAATAATTTAACTGACATTTCCAGAAAGGATGTTCAACGGACTTACGAGTGTCTCACCCTTCACTAGTGTTCTGTCACGACTGACATTTCCAATTATTTAATTTACCTTTTCAGAAAGGAATTTCAACAGACCTACGCGTGTCCAATTCTTCACTTCAGTGTTCTGTCACAACTGGCATTTCGAATTATTTAACTGACCTATCGATAAAGAAATATTAACAGACCTAAGATTTCATATACAAAATCACATACTGCATCCAAGTTTGCAGTGCAGTACATGCAGAGACATCCCTTGACAGAGCTTCTCTCAATTTACATGTTCTCTGAGCCGAATTGTTGGGAAAATTGTATATGGCTCTTGAGTACTGAAACAGCCAATAACCGTACATCAGCAATTGTCTCTGTCAAATTGGTTTCCAGTCGGCGAGAGAGAAAACCGCGCGGCTAATGGACTGTGAGTCTCTTATATAGTTTCGTCTCTCTGAAAAAGGCGAAAATATTGTCCACTTCTCGAAGCGACGAGATTATGGCCAGACAATAATTGGATTAATAATTGCGGTTATCTGTTGAGAATCCCGAGCTAACAACGCGTGGAATTCCCAGACAGGTGACAACACAGAAGCCGGTAATCAACGTATTTCCCTGTAGAAAGGCTCTCTCCGCTCGAATTATCCACATATATTTCATATTGGCAGCTTTGGGATTATTTTTTCACTATCTGATGAGAAAGTTTCAATTGCGGTCGGAATATTGGAGTTCATCTCTCGGCGATTGATGTCTGGCATATGAATAGAAAACCTTAAAGAAACGGCTCATTGCAAAAACCCTCATTGGATGTTAGAAGTAATTCTTTTTTTTTGTCATTTGGCATCAATCTCACAAGTGTTCTTTCCATATATATCAACCGGGTAATAATTGAATCTCTGGCTCGCTGTATGGAATTGGGAGTTTAATGGAAAGATACTTTCCGTCACGATCTTCAAATGGTATACTGTGCTAGAGGGAGATTCAACATTTGGTTGTTCCTGTGGATGTCGCCGGATTCCAAGAACAATCAGATAGGTTTTGCTTAGTAATAGTATACAAAATACATATGACTGGAACAATGGTTTCAGTTCTTGATTTCTCAATAAATGTGTTTGTAATTGCATCGATCGAATCTTTTTCCGTCTTAAGCTAGCATCTTGGATTTCCCATTATGCAGCAATGAAAGCAAGGGGAACCACAAGTCAGTCACAGCAAATAGATGGAATAACACGTAAAACAAACATCGAGACAATAAACAGTTTGAGAGCAGATCAACCACAGGTCTAGCGAACGCGGGCAGGCGGTCACACCAGTTCCATCCATTCATCTATTTCCGTTCGCTCGGGGAAAATTTCCTGTGCATGGACCAGAAATACTGGCGCTCGTCCCATTCAAACCTTGCGCTCCTGTGGTATTCCACGGCCACGGACAGTTCCGTGGACTCGCACCAGTTCTCAATGAATGCAGCATACTGGTGAAAATTTGTCCGAGCGCATGGAACTTTGTACGAGATTGAGGAATATTTCAAGAGCGCAATGATTGGATGGAGTGAGCTCTAGAATTTCTGGTCCATACACACGGAATTGGCTTCGAGCACACGAAAAAATGTAGATGGATGGACAAGGAACTGAGATGCGTGCGCGGACGAGTTAGGCTTGAGAACCATATCTGTGTTGAACGGAAGTGTTATCTTGAAGGAAACTTGGTCGATATGAAACAGGACGATACTTAAGAATAAAAAAGGAATTATCGAAATTATGATGTGAAGTTTTAGGCCTGTGGATATACTGGAGTAAATTTCGTGACTTATGAGATGCAGCTTCCCTTTGTCTACATATCACAATAGTCACTGTATTTCATATCTTTATGCTGTTTGGAGATATGGAACCCGTATAATTACTGCCCAAAGGCATTTGAGTGGTTTAATCTTCCAAGAGAATCTAAAATATCGATACAACCTCGGTTTTTAGTGATGGTAGAATTTGGACATGCAGCTATCATATGAAATAGGTCTTTTTTCACGCAGAAATTCTTAAATGAAGGACGGTTGAATATTTAATGTCGGATCATCTGATGCTTGCTATAGAAGACAGTATGAACTCAACTATACTTTAGTCAGCAGGAAGATGTCAGAATCGACGTGGAAAGATAAGGAACACTCCAAACTGGGAGATGGGTCAAAACGTAATCCCATGGCGCAACGACTTGAAAAAAATAGTGAATTTGAAGAAAAAGTTCCTCATGGACATCAGGCAATCGACTGGAAATTTGTGAGCAACAATGCACTAATTGAGTGTCATTTAGACGCGAAGTGTCGCTCCTGTGGAATTGATTGTTGCCTCAATATTGGCAAAAACGTCGCGGATATCAAATAGCTTACACACAGTAGGCCTGATGTGTTATACTGCTATCCTCGTCCTGTTAGTTGGAGAAGAAGTTCTGTAATTCGTCGGCGTTAACTGTTAATCGTAAATTAAAGTCCAGTTTAAACCACAATTAAAAGGTGCAATACGCCTTGTACCTATCACTATAAATTAAGCGAGCCGAGGTCGGAACGTCATCGGAATATTAAGTTTATTTTCTTCACTTCAGATCTCACTTTGCATCAGCGACACCGATGAAAGCAATAGGTCGTGATCTTCATCTATCAAAGCGTCTGAATAATTAAAGGTTAAACGTTACGTTGCCATAGTTACATGTACTTAAAGCCATGATATTTTTGCTGGTCTGCTAAATCGAACCCTCGTGAAGAAAACCCTCAAGAATGTTGAATAATATGGAAGCCGCACGATTTCTGCTCAAAGTCATTTAACAGAATTAAGCTTCCAATGGAATGTTAAATATCGATAGGACCTCAGTCATAAGTGTTTGTAGAGTACAGCATCAACTCAATTATACTTCAGACATCAAAACCGACATGGAAGGCTATTGAGAATAAGGACAACTTCAAGCTGGGAGATTGGGTCAGAGCGCAAACCTATGGCGTACGTCTTGGCTAAAACTAATATTAATTAAACGCAACATAACAAGGTGATGGAAAAAAGATTCCGGCAAACTGACAAGAAGTCATATGACCCATGACACGCAAGCAAATGTACTGACTGCATATTTCTTAAAAAAAAAATCACAAGAACCAAAATTGGTCCCTGTGAAGATTTGTGTGCCAGCCAAGAAAAACGTTCCTTTTCGACATCAGATATCGACTGAAGCATTTGTTAATTGGTAATTTAATAATGAACGGATTTTCTGGGAATTTGTAAACAAAAATTCTTTTTTGCTGAAATATTGGCTAGAGCGTCCCGGATAAGAAATATGCTATACACAGAAGGTATGATATTTTATAATGCTATTTGTCGGAGAAGCAGATCTGCAACGTTAATCCGAAATTGAAGTCATTATCAGGCCACGCTCAAAGATGGCAATAAGTCTTGTGTCAGTGATAAAAAAGTGAGCCGATATCGGAGCGCCATTGGAATACTAAGTTTATTTACGTCAGTTCAGAACTCAAGTGCTTAGCACCAATGACTGCGATAAAAGAATAAAAAAATACCTCATCATAATCTATCAAACTGTCTAAATAATTAAAGGTTAAACGTTACGTTGCCATAGTTACTTATTGCATTGTATTTTTGCTGGCCTTGTTAGATCGAACCCCCAGGAAAAACAAAGCTTTAAACGCTGCGAACTGTGGAATCCGTACAATTTCTGCCCAAAGGCATTTAGGAGAATTAGCTCCCAAGTGAAATATCGATAGAACCTCAGCGATAAGTGTTTATAGAGGACAGCATCAACTCAATTATACTTCAGTCAACGGGAAGATATCAGAACGGATATGGTAGACTACTGAGAATGAGGAACTCTTCAAACTGGGAGATTGGGTCAGAACGAAAACCTATGGCGCCACGACTTGGTTATCAGTGAAAAAATGAAAAGCTGAATGAAAAGTTCCATCTCAACAACAGGCAATCAACTGAAATAATAGAGGCTCAGACGATAGAGAGTAGAGCAAAGAGGAATGCTAATGACCTAAAGCTGTATGGCACTGCATGCATTGAAACCGAGTTATTTATGGTTTGGTTTGGGTTATTATATTACCCAAAATTTTGAAGAAAGAAAATGAACTGCGAGAGAATTGGCATGGGTAGAATCATTGAAGGGAGTTGGCTTCGGTGGAGTAGGGAGGGAGAGGAGAAGACACAACAATATTCAGTTTGAGGAAACCATACCGGATTCAAACAAATAGGATTGTGTGCTATAATAGAGAAGTTACTTACATTCGAGTTGGAGTTAATTTGCCTTTTGTGTTTCATCTTGTAGAGCACACAGCTATAACAGGGCGAATGTATCTCGTTGCGAACGACGGGAATTATGGTCAGCAGCAACAATATTGACCCAACCGTCACCTTAACGCAATCGGACAGTCCTGGTAACGTGAAGAATGCTTCCGGCATTATCCTTGACTTGTGGTTAGTCCGGTCCGGACAGGGATGGGATACTAATCCGAAATGGCAATTTGTCTCTGGAACTGTCACACCTTCCGGAGCCAAACAGTCCGAGCAAAGAAGCGTACACACGATTGAAGACGCCAGTGATTCCTTGGACGTACCGACACGTGGTTCCCACCCATATTGTTTGTCGATTCGAGATGCTTTCTTGGCTTTTATAGATGGACGGTTGGCGAAGTCTGGAGGGACACACAGCTTCTTTGTGTGGGAGATTGATGACTCCGAGAGTCACTCGTTCAAACACCTGTCTTCAAGTTTATGATCTTTCGATCGGCGCTCTCCGTGCGAGTGACTACCCATGTCGAAGTATTATCAGGGATTTTCAGCCGGCTTTCAGAGGCCTTAGAGAAGCGAGTATTTCAGTCAAGGATCGAGGCAGCTAAGTGCTTCGGCAAAATCGATTGGTGATATTTTTCGCTGTCACGAACCTATCCAAAGAACATCAAGAATTTCACTAGCTTTATGGCTTTGTATTGGTAATGAATACGCTATACAAGGCTAGGTCGTTTGTCACGGAACCGGAGCGTCTTTCCAATACCCATAAAAAGACAGCTACCGGAGTAATGTTCCGTAAAGGTGTTACAAATTACATTTCAACACGGTAGTGATAAACAGCATCAGGCTCATTATAGATATAGCCTCCGGCTAATGAAAAATAGGAGAAAAAAAATCAACAAATAAATGAGGTGTGATTGAAAATGCGAGGACTTAACACCTGTTAATGCATATGGAATGTGGTATGTTTTATATGTTAATGTGTACATGGAACCAGCTTCACGCCTGACACAGTGCGAATCCCTCCACATTGGGGATCAGTACGGTAATAGAAAGCGTCAGATCTGACATTCCATGCCATGAAGATCTCACGGTGAAACACATTCTTATCGAATGCATAGATTTTAAGATTGTAAGAGATGCTTATTGTCGAGCGACTACTTTGGAAGATCTTTTTAGTCGGGTGAGGGAGGATTGCATCTTGGGTTATTTGAGAGAAATCGGGCTGTTACATAAGTTTTAATGTGTGTATGTTTTAATGCGTTGGATTACTAAGTTAGTGACTTGAGTACTTAGAATTTTGTTTGATCGTCGCTATATAGCTGAAATATTGTTGAACGCGACGTTAAACCTTCATTCTCTTCCTCTCTCTCTGTTAGTCGTCTCTTACTACGGAGCTGTCGGGGAACCCGAGGGCCTTAATTCTTTCCCTGACCTAGGGTATGCACATCGGCATTTGAGTATTCAACGGTTGGTCCAACGGTAGCGCGAAATCATGATTACTAAACGGGCCTGTCCCATTGTTCGTCTAGATAGTAGTGATCCACTGGTGGATATACCCGCTAGTTTTGCATTGTTAGGAAGCTGGGCAGGCGATTGCAACCTAGAAGTGAGCCGACGGGACTTGATGGTGATTAGTTCATCGATTTCGATTACGTTTTGCCCGTATAATTGTGGCCCAATATGCACTTAAACTCAGCATTGCGTGTGAAATGTTCCTATACCGCATGCAAAATAAAGTTACATAAGCACTACTATAGTCCAAAAGAATCAGATTGGAAAAACATTGAAGTCACTCATAAACGCTTTACACTCCGAGTTCGAATACGGTGAAATAAGTCTGTTAAGACAAGATATCAAGGAAATTAATTTGATCGCATTCTAAGTTTTCATCGAAAACCGATGGAAATATTTTTGCGACATGCCTGACGACATATGTAATATTGATAAAGACAATATATTTTGTACTTAATTAGAGTTAACTGCTATGTTATATTTGTGCTATTGGGTAATTCCGGGGTATAAGTATGAGCTGTATGGTGGTAAAATCATCTGCTTGTCAGAAATGTAACCCAAACTTAGCTGCAATCAAGTCGGCATTTCGAATTATTTATCGGATATATTCAGAAAGGAATTTCAACGCGCCTCCAACTCTTCAACCCAGTGTTTTGTCGAGACTGGCTTTGCGAATAATTTAATCAGGGATTTTCAGGTGGATATACCCGCTAGTTTTGCATTGTTAGGAAGCTGGGCAGGCGATTGCAACCTAGAAGTGAGCCGACGGGACTTGATGGTGATTAGTTCATCGATTTCGATTACGTTTTGCCCGTATAATTGTGGCCCAATATGCACTTAAACTCAGCATTGCGTGTGAAATGTTCCTATACCGCATGCAAAATAAAGTTACATAAGCACTACTATAGTCCAAAAGAATCAGATTGGAAAAACATTGAAGTCACTCATAAACGCTTTACACTCCGAGTTCGAATACGGTGAAATAAGTCTGTTAAGACAAGATATCAAGGAAATTAATTTGATCGCATTCTAAGTTTTCATCGAAAACCGATGGAAATATTTTTGCGACATGCCTGACGACATATGTAATATTGATAAAGATAATATATTTTGTACTTAATTAGAGTTAACTGCTATGTTATATTTGTGCTATTGGGTAATTCCGGGGTATAAGTATGAGCTGTATGGTGGTAAAATCATCTGCTTGTCAGAAATGTAACCCAAACTTAGCTGCAATCAAGTCGGCATTTCGAATTATTTATCGGATATATTCAGAAAGGAATTTCAACGCGCCTCCAACTCTTCAACCCAGTGTTTTGTCGAGACTGGCTTTGCGAATAATTTAACTGACATTTCCAGAGAGGAAGTTCAACGGACTTACGAGTGTCTAACCCTTCACTACTGTTCTGTCACGACTGACATTTGCAATTATTTAACTGACCTTCCCAGAAAGGAATTTCATCAGATCTACGAGTGTCGAACTCTTCACTCCAGTGTTCTTTCACGGCTGGCATTTCGAATTATTTAACTGACCTATCAATAAAGAAATATTAGCAGACCTAAGATTTCGTATACAAAATCACATACTGCACCCAAGTCTGCAGTACAATACATGCAGAAACATCCTTTGACAGAGCTTTTCTCAATTTACATGTTCTCTGAGCCGAATTGTTGGGAAAATTGTATATGAGCTCGTGAGTACTGAAACAGCCATCTGTCAAATTGGTTTCCAGTCGGCGAGAGAGAAAACCGCGCAGCTAATGGACTGCGAGTCT
Source organism: Hanleya hanleyi (assembly GCA_036873755.1). Classification (NCBI taxonomy): domain Eukaryota; kingdom Metazoa; phylum Mollusca; class Polyplacophora; order Lepidopleurida; family Hanleyidae; genus Hanleya; species Hanleya hanleyi. The sequence continues at coordinate 32,568 of JAVTVY010028517.1, forward strand.
CTTATATAGTTTCGTCTCTCTGAAAAAGGCGAAAATATCGTCCACTTCTCGAAGCGGTGAGATTATGGCCAGACAATAATTGGATTAATCTCGGATCTCAATACAGCATAATTGCGGTTATCTGTTAAGAATCCCCGAGCTAACAACGCGTAGAATTCCCAGACGGGTGACAACACAGAAGCCGGTAATCAGCGTATTTCTCTGTTGGGGAATATTTCAACGAGATAGGCTCTCTCCGCTCGAATTATCCACATATATTTCATATTGGCAGCTTTGGGATTATTTTTTCACTATCTGATGAGAAAGTTTCAATTGCGGTCGGAATATTGGAGCCCATCTCTCGGCGATTGATGTCTGGCATATGACTATAGAAAACCTTAAAGAAACGGCTCATTGCAAAAACTATCATTGGATGTTAGAAGTAATTCTTTTTTTTTTGGCATTGGCATCAATCCCACAAGTGTTCTTTCCATATATATCAGCCGGGTAATAATTGAATCTCTGGCTCGCTGTATGAAATTGCGAGTTTAATGGAAGGATACTTTCCGTCGCGATCTTCAAATGGTATACTGTACTAGTGCGTGATTCAACATTTGGTTGTTCCTGAGGATGTCGCCGGATTCCAAGAACAATCAGATAGGTTTTGCTGTACAAAATACATATGACTGGAACAATGGTTTCGGTTCTTGATTTCTCAATAAATGTGTTTGTAATTGCATTGATCGAATCCTATTCCGTCTTAAGCTAGTATCTTGGATTACCCATTATGCAGCAATGAAAGCAAGGGGAACCACAAGTCAGTCACGGCAAATAGATGGAATAACACGTAAAACAAACATCGAGACAATGAACAATTTATGAGAGCAGATCAACCACAGGTCTAGCGAACTCGGGCAGGCGAACACACCAGTTCCATCCATTCATCTATTTCCGTTCGCTCGGGGAAAATTCCCTGTGCATGGACCAGAAATACTGGCGCTCGCCCCATTCAAACCTTGCGCTCGTGTGGTATTCCACGGCCACGGACAGTTCCGTGGACTCGCACCAGTTCTCAATGAATGCAGCATACTGGTGAAAATTTGTCCGAGCGCATGGAACTTTGTACGAGATTGAGGAATATTTCAAGAGCGCAATGATTGGATGGGGCGAGCTCTAGAATTTCTGGTCCATACACACGGAATTGGCTTCGAGCACACGAAAAAATGTAGATGGATGGACAAGGAACTGAGATGCGTGCGCGAACGAGTTAGGCTTGAGAACCATATCTGTGTTGAACGGAAGTGTTGATCTTGTAGGACACTTGGTTAATGTGAGAGAGGACGATACTTAAGAATGAAAATGAATTATCGAAAGCATGATTTGAAGTTGTAGGCCTGTGGATATACTGGAGTAAATATCGTGACTTATGAGAGGATGCAACTTCCCTTTGTCTACACATCACAAGAGTCACTGTAGTCGTGTATGCTTTGTGGAGTATAATTACTGCCAAAAGGCGTTTGAGTGAATCTAATATATCGATACAACCTTGATTATAAGTGATTGTAGAATTTGAAAATGATGCTAACTATCATATGAAATAGGTCTTTTGATTTTTCACGCACTAATTCTTAAATGAACGACGATTGAATATTGAATGTGCGATCTGATGCTTGCTTTAGAAGACAGCATCAACTCATTTATACTTCAGTCAGTGGGAAGATGTCAGAATCGACGTGGAAAGATAAGGAACACTTCAAATCCCACCGTGCAACGACTTAAGAAAAAATAGTGAAATTGAAGAAAAAGTTCCTTATAGACATCAAGCAATCGACTGGAACAATTCAATTTGTGATTTGATTATGAACCAGTTGTCATGAAATTTGTGAGCAACAATGCACCAAATGAGTGTGATTTAGACACTAAGTGTCGCTCCTGTGGAATTGATTGTTGCAAAAATACTGGAAAACACGTCGCGGATATCAAATAGCTTACACACAGTAGGCCTGATGTGTTATACTGCTATCCTCGTCCTCTTAGTTGGAGAAGAAGTTCTGTGATTCGTCGGCGTTAACTGTTAATCGTAAATTAAAGTCCAGTTTAAACCACAATTAAAAGGTGCAATACGCCTTGTGCCTATCACTATAAATTAAGCGAACCGAGGTCGGAACGTCATCGGAATATTAAGTTTATTTACTTCACTTCATATCCCACTTAGCACCAGCGACACCGATGAAAGAAATGAGTCGTGATCTTCATCTATCAAATCGTCTGAATAATTAAAGGTTAAACGTTGCGTTGCCATAGTTACATGTACTTAAAGCCGTGATATTTTTGCTGACCTGTTGCAAAATATGGATGCCGCACGATTTCTGCCCAAAGTCATTTACGAGAATTAAGCTTCCAATGGAATGTTAAATATCGATAGGACCTCAGTCATAGAGTATAGCATCAACTCAATTATACTTCAGTCAGTGAGAAGACATCAAAACCGACATGAAAGGCTATTGAGAATAAGGACACCTTCAAGCTGGCGTACGTCTTGACTAAAACTAATATTATTTAAACGCAACATAACAAGGGGATGGAAAAAAGATTCCGGCGTACTGATAAGAAGTCATCTGACCCATGACACGCAAGCAAATGTACTGACTGCATATTTCTAAAAAAAAAATCACAGAACCAAAATTGGTCCCTCTGAAGATTTGTGTGCCAGCCAAGAAAAACGTTCCTTCTCGACATCAGATATCGACTGAAGCATTTGTTAATTGGTAATTTAATTCATGAACGGATTTTCTTGGAATTTGTAAACAAAAAATCTTTTTTGCTGAAATATTGGCTAGAACGTCCCGGATAAGAAATATGCTATATACAGAAGGTTTGATATGTTATAATGCTCTTCTCGCCTATTTGTCGGAGAAGCAGTTCCGCAACGTTAATCCGAAATTGAAGTCATTATCAGGCCACGCTCAAAGATAGCAATACGTCTTGTGTCAGTCATTATAAAAGTAAACCGATATCGGAGCGCCATTGGAATACTAAGTTTATTTACGTCAGTTCAGAACTCAAGTGCTTAGCAGCAATGACTGCGATAAAAGAAGAAAAAATTCCTGATCATAATCTATCAAACTGTCTGAATAATTAAAGGTTAAACGTTACGTTGCTGTAGTTACTTATTGCATTGTATTTTTGCTGGCCTGTTAAATCTAACCCCCAGGAAAAAGAAAGCTTTAAACGCTGCGAAATGTGGAATCCGTACAATTTCTGCCCAAAGGCATTTAGGAGAATTAGCTCCCAAGTGAAATATCGATAGAACCTCAGCGATAAGTGTTTATAGAGGACAGCATCAACTCAATTATACTTCAGTCAACGGGAAGATATCAGAACGGATATGGAAGGCACTGAGAACGAGGAACTCTTCAAACTGGGAGATTGGGTCAGAACGAAAACCTATGGCGCCACGACTTGGTTATCAGTGAAAAAATGAAAAGCTGAATGAAAAGTTCCATCTCGACATCAGGCAATCAACCGAAATAATAGAGGCTCAGACCTAAAGCTATATGGCACTGCATGCATTGAAACTGAGTTATTTATGGTTTGGTTTGGGTTATTATATTACCCCAAATTTTGAAGAAAAAAATTGAACTGCGAGAGAATTGGCATGGGTAGAATCATTGAAGGGAGTTGTCTTTAGTGGGGTAAGGAGGGAGAGCAGAAGAGACAATATTTAGTTTGAGGAAACCATACCGGATTCAAACAGATAGTATTAATTGTGTGCTATAATAGAGAAGTTACTTACATTCGAGTCGGAGTTAATTTGCCTTTTGTGTTTCATCTTGTAGAGCACACAGCTATAACAGGGCGAATGTATCTCGTTGTGAACGACGGGCATGATGGTCAACAGCAACAATATTGACCCAACCGTCACCTTAACGCAATCGGACAGTCCTGGTAACATGAAGAATGCTTCCGGCATTATCCTTGACTTGTGGTTAGTCCGGGTGCGGACAGGGATGGGATACTAATCCGAAATAGCAATTTGCCTCTGGAACTGTCACGCCTTCCAGAGCCAAACAGTCCGAGCTAAGAAGCGTACACACGATTGAAGACGCCAGTGATTCCTTGGACGTGCCGACACGTGGTTCCCACCCATATTGTTTGTCGATCCGCGATGCTTTCTTGGCTTTTATAGATGGACGGTTGGCGAAGTCTGGAGGGACACACAGCTTCTTTGTGTGGAAGATTGATGACTCCGAGAGTCACTCGTTCAAACACCTGTCTTCAAGTTTATGATCTTTCGATCGGCGCTCTCCGTGCGAGTGACTACCCATGTCGAAGTATTATCAGGGATTTTCAGCCGGCTTCCAGAGGCCTTAGAGAAGCGAGTATTTCAGTCAAGGATCGAGGCAGCTAAGTGCTTCGGCAAAATCGATTGGTGATATTTTTCGCTGTCACGCACCTATCCAAAGAACATCAAGAATTCCACTAGCTTTATGGCTTTGTATTGGTAATGAATACGCTATACAAGGCTAGGTCGTTTGTCACGGAACCGGAGCGTCTTTCCAATACCCATAAAAAGACAGCTACCGGAGTAATGTTCCGTAAAGGTGTTACAAATTACATTTCAACACGGTAGTGATAAACAGCATCAGGCTCATTACGGATATAGCCTCCGGCTAATGAAAGATACGGGAAAAAAATCAACAAATAAATGAGGTGTGATTGAAAATGCGAAGACTTAACACCTGTTTATGCATATGGAATGTAGTATGTTCTATATGTTAATGGGTGAATGGAACCAGGTTCACGCCTGACACGGTGTATGCCTTCACATTGGGGGCCAGTACGGTAATAGAAAGCGTCAGATTCGACATTCAAGAATTTCCGCGTCGGTAATCGAAAGACCTATTTCGTATGACAGTTAGCACAAATTCCAAATGTGTATGTAATAAAAATAATGAAAACGTAAGATGGCTACGTACAAGGTAGAAGCGGTCAACAGTTTTCAATGATGTCAGCAAGAGATGGTGATGTAATTTACATAAAATCCTAATCATTTACCATTATTCTTTATCCAAATTAAGTTCTATAATTATTCAAACAGAGGAAGTCTTCGTTTTAAACTATCTATTGAAATACTCCCAGGTTATTGGATTGCACGGTTTTAAATGGACGTGACCCGGACTTGGCTTCATACAAAACCGTACAGTCTAATAACTTATTTATTGTACACATCGACACGGTGATGAATCATGAATGTAAATAGTTAATCAATATCTGTTTCAGTTAGGTTCAGTGTCACGGACGGATCATTGTGATGCAGCTTCAGGTGTTGTTTGGACACCTGTCGTATGCAAAGGAGGTGGCACGTTTTAGTGAGAATCGGTGCGGAAATGGAAATATTTCGTAAATTTTTCTGTAAGTTTGCAGCATAATTATCTTTTCGTATGTTCTTAGTTAATCTAAGCCACCGGATATCAGGGTTTTTGAATAACAGCATTTTGAGATAGTGGATTTGTGCCAAATCCCCTGTTTTGGGGTGAAAACAACACACTTTTCTCTCTGTAAACATATGAAGCCAGTTCAGAGCCAAAATAAACTTCGCCACGAAATATTGGACTTGTCGTTAGCTAGTTTTTGGTTTTGGTTCTTGGCTGGCTTTATATATTTACAGAGAGAGAACGGTGCTGTTTTTCCCTCAGAAGAGTCAAATTTTCACAACATCCACTATTTCAAGAGCCACGACTTAGAATTACTCAGGACATACAAGATAAGCTAAATGAAAAATTTCTGTTCAAGTAACATTGCATTTTGGTACTCCAAACCGCACCTCATGCCAAGTCCTCATTAAAATGTGTGACGTATACTTTGTAAACGGAAACTAGTTCCGGCCAACAACTGTCCAATATCAAATTCTAATTCTCTCTCTCTCTCTCATATCAAGTTACAACTCTATATTAATAGAACAAAAACATTGGAAACTTGTGACAACATAGAAAATATAGGGGGGGGGATATATGCATGTATAATAAAGAGAATGATTAATGACATTCTCTATAGCAATCATATGCAGACATGCCATATGAAAAGCGTTAAGAATTACAGATCTATATATTAATATTTGTTTTTAAATATAAGCTTTCATTGCTCTTCCAGTGAATGAACCAGTAGATGACCGACTAGAAGTTCGTTCGGCATGGTAATCTAGTTTGATCAGGCTAGTGTCTTCAATAACAATTCTATAACACCCAAGTGTTTACTGTATCGGAAGCATTGACACCAGCTGCCCAGTTTCGTTTCAGTTTTAGGGCAGTGTCGTTCACGCGACATTATGCAACTGTGTCCGTACATAGGCGTCCAGCACAGGTGTTCAGTGGGTAGAACTGTGTGCTGTACTGGCTGGACTGAACTACTGTGGACACTCCCATGTCCTTGCACATGTACGCACCGTCTGATATGGCAGAAAAATCGTTGGAAACGACGTTAATTACAAGCGTCTGGTCCGTCATTCATAATTCAGCCGTCGTCCATTTGAGAATATCAGCGTCCATAATCCAAAGACCTATTCCATATAACAGTATTAGCACTAAATTCAAAAAGACAATCATAGTATACATAAACATAGGCTTGTTTCCTCCTAGAGAGAAGCGGCCAACAGTGTTCAATGATGCCGGCAAGACATCATGATGTTCCAAAAATATCAAATGCGTATCGCTGATCAGTATTCTTAATCCATAATATTCGTTGTAAAGTCGTCATCTAAAGAATGATGTATCTCAGTCACGCTTTGATTGTGACTGTTCATATGAGTACCATGAGGATCTTGAGTACATGGGTTCATACGGCCCCTAGCCCCGGGTTAAGCGGAATTAGACACAAGTTACGAAACGTAATGCCATAGATCTTGCACGCTACGCTCGTATTTTGCTATCAGCATGCGATATGTATCGCCAAATTTGAGAAACTTTGAGTGGAGGCGCTTGGTAGTGTAGCCCTGTTTTATGAGTTTCTGCAACAATGTTTTGTGACGTTGATTAAAATCGTCACATTTAACACAGGATCTAGCAAATGCTACTAAGCGTGATATGTATACGCCATATGCAGGTCCCACTGGAATATTACTGTCCAGAAAGGGATAGTTTACGATGTCGAAATTGTAATCAGCTCTTCTGTCATACAGTCGACGATCGAGAAGGCCCGCTTCATTTGTATAGAGATATAGGTTTAAATATGACGTGCATGTAGGGTTATCTGTAGTTTTCTTCAAATCCAGTGAAGGTGGATATATATCCTTCACTGCGTCATTATATAGCGATTATCCACAGCGAGAAGATCGTCTATATAGCGTTTGGTTAATGAGAAGGAACGGGCTTTGAATGGATCGGTTTTTGAAAGCGCCTGCATATAGTCATATTCATAAGAGAACAGATATAGGTCAGCCAATAGGGGTGCACAATTAGTACCCATTGGAATACCTATATGCTGTTGATATATTGTGTTGCCAAATTTCACATTGATATTTTTAACGAGAAATTCAAGCAACTCTATAAACAAAGAAACATCCCATGAATGATATCTCTTGTATGTAGTAGAGCTAAAGAATGCTTTATTGCTTCCGACATTAATATATCTACGATGAGTTTTTTTGAACACAGATACTATTGAAGGTTAAACTAAATTAAACTATTAAACTAAATCCTACCCACTCACTCAGTGGGTAGATTCCTTTCCAATGTGAGCACGACTGTCGTCTGTTTGTAAAGACGAAAATAAGTGAACAAGCGTTATACCGTCATTTATTCACCATCAACCTCTACGAGAATCGCAAATGCAGTCCCTGAAATATCATTTGCCAAATTTCACCGTTCTGTGTGCATGTATACCATGATCCAGACCAGTCATGATTGAATCTCTCCCCATCTGACAAATACATTGTAGATCCAATCACCAGGATGAGATGATTTTCCTGGCACCTTGCCAACTGCTTTGTATTTCCTACTCGCACTCAAACCCACTGTTGCGTTTCAGCTACTAATAAAAAAGAAAATAAAAGAACAGCAGCTTGCTGCGTTATATTCATATATTGGGGATTATTATACAGATATGTGGCTTTCCCGACTATATTGAACATAATCACTAGCGCCCAATATATTTTACATTTTCGGATAATCATGCCTATTTTTTTTGAACAGTTAGTTTTTGCAGAATATCACATGCACAACTAGAGCGCTGGCAATCTGCCAAAATCATAGCCAGTGTCCTGCCTTCAAGCGATTGAAAGTGGAAATTCAACTCATCCCACCATCTTGAATATTTTACAATTTTATGACGGTAAATTTGATCAACAAATTGATATTGTGTTTTGTAGGGTACCTAGTCACGTTGACATCAAAGGTAATACTGAGACTGATAAAATGGCTACGGCAGCCCTAGATGATGAGGTTGATCCATTTGGAATCCCATACAGTGATTTTAGACCATCTATCTGTGCTTATGTGAGAAAGTTGTTTCAATCTTTGTGGGATGCTATAGATAATAACAAACTTCACGACTTCAAAAAGACTGTAAGCTATACCCATCTGAACAGCCAGAAACGTTTCGATCAAGCCATGATCAGACGATGTAGAATCGGCCGTACACGATTAACTCACGAGCATTTGCTGAAAAAGAGCCAGTCCCAAGAAATATTCCATGCCACGAAGATCTCACGGGGAAACATATTCTTATCGACTGTATAGATTTTAAAATTGTAAGAGATAACATTTATCGAGCAGCTACTTTGGAAGATCTTTTTAGTCGAGTAAAAGAAGATTGTATTTTAGATTATTTCTAAAAGAGAGATCGGTTTGTTGTATAAACTTTAATGTATTTACATGTTTTTAATGCATTAGTTTACTGAGTTATTAACTTGAATACTTAGACTTTTGTTTGCACGTCGCTATATAGCTGAAATATTGCTGAACGCGAGATTAAACCTTAATTCTCTCTCTCTCTCTCAGTGTAATTGAAGCAGAAATTGTTGACCTATATACATTAATTCTTCTTTTCTGTCTCAAAGTGTATAATGAATAAGTAATTAGATTGTACGGTGTTGTATGGAGTAGTCCTGGGCTCACAAAAGAGACCCCAGGACTCGTCCATACAACACCGTACAACCCAATAACCTATGGACATGACATGTTACAGTGCATCAAGTGGCTTCTTGATTGGTCAGTTCAGATTTTGAAAACTTTTTTTTTCTGAAATGCTGCACAAACAGCTGTGTTTCGTGCAGAAAAGGTACATGTACCTAAGTTTTATATAACGTTAACGCTCAGTATCAAAAGTGACGTCAAACAGCGTTGACTGAAGTTTAAAATTGGGCTTTCGTCGGTTTTTGGATTTTTAGCCCACCATCACCAGATGGTGGACTGTTCAAATCACTTTTCGTCCTTGGTCCGTCGTCAGTCCGTCCGTAAACAATTCTTGTTATCGCGATTTCTCAGGAACTACTCCATGGATCTTTCTCAAATTTGGTAAACAGGTTACCCTTGGGATCTAGTTGTGCAAGATACCTTTTCTGGTCCGATTCAAAAATCCAATATGGCCACCAGGCAGTCATCTTGAATTTCTCCATGAAACTTTATCGTGATTTCTCGGGAAGTACTGCATGGATCTTTCTCAAATTTGGTACACAGGTTCCCCTTGCGGTCTATTTGTCCAAGATACCTTTTTTGGTCCGATTCGAAAATCCAATATGGCCACCAGGCGGCCATCTTAGATTTCCCCATGAAACTTTATTATCGTGATTTCTCAGGAACTACTGCATGGATAAATTTGATACACAGGTTCCCGTTGTGTTTCAGTTGTGCAAGATGCCTTTTCTGGTCCGATTCGAAAATCCAATATGGCCACAAGGCGGCCATCTTGGATTTCCCTATGAAATTTTGTTATCGCGATTTCTCAGGAACTACTTCATGGATCTTTCTCAAATTTGGTAAACAGGTTACCCTTGGGATCTAGTTGTGCAAGATACCTTTTCTGGTCCGATTCGAAAATCCGATATGGCCACCAAGCAGCCATCTTGGATTTCCCCTTGAAACTTTATCGTGATTTCTCATGAACTACTGCATGGATCTTTCTCAAATTTGGTACACAGGTTCCCCTTGTGGTCCAGTTGTGCAAGATACCTTTTTGGTCCGATTCGAAAATCCAATATGGCCACCAGGCGACCATTCTGAATTTCTCCATGAAATTTTGTTATCGTGAATTCGCAGGAACTACTGCATGGATCTTAGTTGTGCAAGATAGGTTTTGGTCCGATTCCATAATCCAATATGGCCACCAGGTGGCCATCTTGGATTTCCTCCATGAAACTTTGTGATCTTGATTTCTCGGAAAGTACTGCATGGATCTTTCTCAAATTTGGTACACAGGTTCCCCTTGTGCTCTAGTCGTGCAAGATAGCTTTTCTGGTCCGATTCCAAAATCCAATATGGCCACCAGGCGGCCATCTTAGATTTTCTCCATAAAACTTAGTTATCGTGATTTCTTAGGAAGTACAGCATGGACCTTTCTCAAATTTGGTACACAGGTCCCACATGGGGCCTAGTTGTGCAAGATACCTTTTTTGGTCTGATTCGAAAATCCAAGTTACGCTTCAAATTAATATGATATTCCCGAGTTGTGACGTTGCATCACAAGAGTCGGCAATCAAACGGTGGGGCATATTCTACATATTTACTATAGAGAATATCCATACCTTCACCTTCTACAGCAAGGAGTTCAAATGATTACGAATTAAAATGTATTTCTTCAAATTTTAAATCAGTTTACTTTCCTCCATGCCGTTGCAAGTGAACTGCTCTACTGTTTAGTCTGCCGACAGGCCGGCTACACGGAGGGGTGTCACTCTTGTGACTCAACGTCACAACTCGACAACTGTAGACTACTGTGTGTTTCGATCCAAGAGAGATAATCAGGATTCGGACACTTTCAAAGTTTCAACATTACCGCACGGACCGGATCCCTTCAGTATTAAGTTTGTTCAAGTTTGTACCATCTTACTCTTTTCGACCATGGTATCTTAAAAGAGCTATCTCAAACTAGCCCAGTAAACAGAACAGAATTAGCAATCGTTCCTAATTATAAAATCTTAAGTATGCTTCATAGCTCATGCCAAATGGTCAAAGAGATTTGTCTCCGCTTCCAGTACCCAATGATGACACGTGCAAAAAAAAATTACAAAACGAAGATGAAGGATTCTCCGGACATTCATTTTCAGACTAACTTTCCACTTTGTACTATAACAACCGACATCAAGTACAGTTTCTAGAAATCTTGAAACTTCTGAAACTTAGAAAGATAATATCTTGGTGTTTTTCAGTGTCCCTTTTTCGATCTTTTTCCCTTACATTCGAAATTCTGCAAAGAAAATTACAAATCAATCGTTTGTTCTTAATAACAATGGACAAGAAGATCCCCTTGTCACTGCTTACAATTATCGGACAATGGTGGGCGCCAAGATCCTTCAGGATCTCTCGTTCGTAAACGTGGAGTATTTACTATATCTTAAATATGACAGCTTGTACCCAATCGAGGTGTGCAGGTTGTTATCTTTCTTGGCCCCTGATCTTCATTAGTGACGGGGTTCCTCAGTGATAGCCAGCGCCAGTACTAATTGTTTTGTGACCGGATAAAACCTCGCTCGTCCAAACGTTACATTTGATTCTGCATTTTAGAATGAATATTTGGGGTTTTTACTTTGGACGAGTGAAGAAGCCTTCAATGAATTTTCAATCAATTACCCGTAGTCAATGCTCTTCATAAAGTAAGGGGTAATACATAATTTGCGTTTCTTCTGCCCGAAGAAATAAGTCAAGTTATTTGACAATACATATCATACTCTCTGTAAATTCTCATTACCAAAGATTCCTGTCTTGACATATGACATTTCCCACTTCTCTTCCCTGTAGCATATATCAGTCAATATAAGGAATGCTAAGATATGTTCATGAACCAGAGGTGCTTAAACAGTAGTGTGCCATCACGCTATGTCGTTGAAACTATACTATGGTTTGTTTTTGCCTGTGGGCGTACTCAAGACAGACTCGCCGACAACGTGCTACAATCTATCGGAAATACCTTAATAAGATTTGGAGGCAAACGGAAGTGGTGGATGTCGAACCGTTAACTGGAGAAAATGAGGACACTATTTACTTCGGAAGGTTTCCTGACGTTTTCTCTCAGAGACGTGATTCTAGTGGTTGTTTTTTTCCACGTGGAATTAACATTAAAATCAATCTTCTTTGTCATGTGTTTGATATAAAATTAGAATTTCATCACAATCCACATCGATGAACTGTTTGGGCCATAGTGATTTTAATCTATCCTCAAACTCAATAGGTCTCAGTCATGTTTACCCCATGGGTAAGATATATCCAAGGTTTGGTACATATCCATAACCTGAACTGGATATATCGCATAGCCTGCTTATCAGTTCCATCCATCAAACACCGTAGATAGCACTGCCTAAAACGTTCTTTTGAAAGATTTACGATTGGACACTCAGAGTAAATATCGCAGGGACAACACATATTAACGGACGGACTAGATGAATATTCTGATTGTCGCCTACGAGCGAGATTCTTATGGAACATAGTACTGGAGATATTCTGCTCCGTGACCTGTCGGGTATACATGTGTGTTTGCTTGACTATATATGCCTATTACACTACCGATTGGAGAAGAAAGGAGAATGCAGCTTTACAGCAACTTGATTGGCTGGGTTTTCTGCCAGGTTTCTCAAAAAGCCAATGAATATGCCGGATTTCCATATGAAAAAAAAAAAAAATTAATTGACAATCAAATGTGTTTAAACTTGGAAGATATTCCGAGGTGCACTGTTGTTTCTAAAAAGAACTTCATGACAACAGCATGGCGTGACTCCATTTCCTAACCATTGCCTTCGTCTACACGCCTGATATAGGCATATGTTTGAATGGTAACTTACAGACTGCATAATAAGTGTCCGTTACCATGGTCAACCAAATCACACACCGGTTTTGTTATTTGACAGGCTCACTTTGTCAACAGTTTCTGATCTCACATACAACTTTAAAATTGATATCAATCAAAGTACAATGTTTATGCATGACTGGTCCAGAAGGATATATTATGATACACGAAGAAACAGTGGTTCTGTTTTAGTGGGACCACACAAAATATGCCCAAGCAGTTACGGTACGGTAGTGCATTTAAGGGAGTACTTGCCTTATTTTATATAGGCTCCTATTACAAAGGTTAGACTCTTAAAGATATATAACCAAATATTTTACTGTCGTTAAGGGCGACAATCTATTATTTTTATTACGATTTGTGAAGCCATGTTTCCGCTTTGAGGTCAACGTGGGCGCCGCCATGTTGCATTTGGGATGACGTGAATGATGACGTCAGCATTCAGGACAACGTCACGGCTAACGCTTGATCCAGGGACGTTCCAACTACGAACATTTGAATTACTCTGGGTCTGAGTTTTAATTCGAGAAAAACACTGGCGCGGCAAATCCCACGGAGGTAAGTCCTAAAAGGAAGGTGGTTTAGGTTATCTCCACCAAATGAATAATTTCTTCCCGAAGTCTTTCAACTGAGAGTTGCCCGATTCAATTTGGACAAAATTTGAAGCTGAGCGGTAGACTAAAAGAGCGTCCTCTGCAATTGTCCAGTGATTTAAGTTGAACGACGATGATTCTAAGTTCGCGGTCGTACTAAAAACTGCGCGGAAATGCGCGGACCTGCGCAGAACTGCGCGGAACTGCGCGGAGCTTAATTTCAACTGCGCGTGGATTATTTGATGGATTTTTCTTTATTTGCTGACGAGCAGAATATTGATATTAATAAAACAGGCAACAAATTCCTCAAAATGTAGACTATATGTTCGTAAACATTTTCATGATTACACATCAACTACTAAACTCAACTAGAACGTCAGCGGATTTACTTGGTTCCTTCTCGTGCGAATTATCGGCATGACCAACACGATCAATCTTAAATCTCCATGACGTTGTGACGTTTTTAGATGAGTATACACTCATTTCCGCTCATCTAAAAACGTCACGCAGTGTCCCTTACCAAAAATTCTTGTAAGATCTTACAAGAAAGTGTCCTGTAAGATCTTGTAGGACAGTCTTGTAAGATTTTGGCACTTTTCTTGTAAGACTGTCCTATAGGATCTTACAAGATCCTACAAGACTGTCCTACAGGATCTTACAAGACTGTCCTACAGGATCTTACAAGATCCTACAAGACTGTCCTACAGGATCTTACAAGATCGTCCTTCAGGATCCTACAAGATCTTACAAGACTGTCATACAGGATCTTACAAGACTGTCCTGCAGGATCTTACAAGATCCTACAAGACTGTCCTACAGGATCTTACAAGACCGTCCTTTAGGATCCTACAGGGTTGTCCTACAGGTCTGTCATTTGTGTCAATTAACGCAGATAGAATAATGCTGGATGGTTGTGCAGGGTTGTCCAATATACTGCAGGTTTACGATGAAACGTTTCGTGTCGAATGAGAGAGTCAACATAACAAATTATATGCAGTCATTTCATACATTTTATTGTATAAAACAGAAACGTATATACAGCTATACACACAAAACAGAAACGTATATACAGCTATACACACAAGGGATTATTATGTTGTCATGTCATACATTTTATTATATAAAATAGAAACATTTATAGGGAATAGCAACCAGCACATGCACGTAGCATCCAAAGTCCAAGGCATCCATGTTTTTCTCTTATAACTTTTTAGCTCCCCATTCAATTTTGATTTCATCGCGTCCAAAATCACCTTGCTGGTACAGGGAAACTTCTTCTGGCAGTAATCTATAAAAAATGAAAAGTCATCAAATTAGCAAAGAAATTGTTATCAAGTTCTCAATGTGTCAAGTTATCCTGAAACTATTCAGAGGTTATCCTCATAATTTAAATGGGTAGAATGGTACAAAATTGTTGTGACATTAGCGAAAAAGTATGATTAGAGAAATCTTAAAAATATTACACTACATTCAACTGGCGTATTGCTGATATTAGTGAATGTGACGATAACCAGGATGATTTGCATTGAAATATCATAGAAATGTGATGTTATTGATTTAGAAGGTTTACTAGGACATTTAAATATTTTGAAACAATCAAATAAAGGTAGATGTAACTGCACACACAAAGCAATTAACTTCGAGAACTAAATTAAAGAAATAATACATGAGAGTTAGAAATTGAGAAATTACACTATGTTACCTTGTATAGCAGTTATTTTTTCCTGGTCAATTGGTGGCTTGCATTCGCCAGTCTTGTTCGCATTCGACTTTGCGCCGGTCAAGGAATGAGTTGCCATCTCTTCCCTGGTGAAGATGGCCGACATCAGATCCATCACCATCCGCCGGGGGTCACTGCGGTTAATCGTAGAGAGTGCCGTCTTAGACATCCTTATATTACCAGACAAGACAACCTGAGAAAATAGTAAATATATAAATAAATTGTTTGTTGTGACAGAAAAATATTGGCTTGGCTGGCTACTAAAATAAAAATCGACACGCCGTAAATAAAACAATCCATACTAAAATTCAAAACAGTTCAATACTTCATTTGCAGAGCTTTAAACCCGGATAAATATTAATAAAAAAAGACCCTCAAGATGATTGATGTGTGAGACATTTGCAATTTAAAGAAGGGCATTACATTAATACTTGCAAGTTCTGGCTCAACACGATGTTGAGTGATGTCAGCCGGTACAACAGCTGACACCGCTGAAACAACTGGTACTGTTGCCGCTGATCGCTGTATCACATGTTGGGGTTGAACAGGGTTCAGTGGTGGTGTTGGGACTGACTGGAAAGATGAAGGATGGGCTGACACCGCTGAAACAACTGGTACGGTTGCCGCTGATCGCTGTATCACATGTTGGGGCTGAACAGGACGCAGTGGTGGTGTTGGGACTGACTGGAAAGATGAAGGATGGGCTTCTGGGGAAGTCACGGTTGGACACTTGCAACGACAAGTATCTTTGACCTCCTGCACAAGTGAGGTCAAATCCAAGACCATTTGTGGAAGATCTAAAATACAAAAGATTCAAGATTACTAATAAAATTAGTGCTGCATGTCCTATATTTGATAACAAAAAATAGTAAAAAAAAACTACTAAAACAAGAGTTAATGTTTTTGTCTAATTAGCATGTTAGAACCAATTGTAAAATTTAGTTTAAAAATAGTTTTTAAAAATGTGATAATGGTGTTTTATTATTACATAACTATGTTATACATCTAAATTAATTTTCAGTCAGACTTACCTTTCAAACTATGGAGGGTCTTTTGTAGTTCACTCAGGTCTTCTCGGAGTTTCTTATTTTTCTCCTCGACTCGCTTCAACCTTCCGTCCGAAGCGTCCTCCACACTCGAGATATCAGAAATCTGAAAGAATAAGTCAATAGTCATGCTTAACAATATAATATGTATATTGGAAACAGATGCGCTGTATTACATGTTAAAACATAGCCTGTTATCATGGTTATGGTGATAGGAAATCTAATCATAATTTATCCTGCTTTTCCTGGTCAGATTTTTATCATAGCAAATATCGGTTATGCCAACATTGTATTTGTTATCAATTTATTTTAATACATATTCCTTTGCGATTTCATCAGAACTTTGGTATGGAAATATTCTCAAATCTTCTGGAAATATAAGCAGGAAACAATAAACATTTCAAAAACAACAACTGATTTATTGAGAGCTAACATCCCCCCCCCCCCAACTTCCTAGCAAGTTAAATCCTACTGTTTGACATGAACAGGAAATACACAAGCAGTGGGGTGATATAACCTATATATCTCACCCTCCGGGGGATTTCCTCCAGAGGTGCATGGCCAATCTTCACATGAGGTCCCCAAGCCTGGGCTTTTCCAGCTGACAATGCAACAATGGCAATTCACACTGCCACTACCTGGGTAGATCTGAAAAGGGATATTGAGACAGATCGAGTTATGGATATTTCTTTGTGAATTCCAGGCTAAATGAGTCATTAATTTTGACTGCAAATATAAGGTGAAGTGCTGCAGTAGTTACTGAGAAGAGTATCAATTGCTTAATATGCCAAGGATATCAAGAGAAACTTGTTGATAGTAAAAGCTCATAGAGGGTCCACATTACAACATTCTGAGTTTAACTAGAAATTAGAACATTATAATTATATTTATAACTTACTTACCATCACTACATGTAGCTTCACTCATCACAATCTGCAATACAGTTCTTTAAACCTCAATAGTTCCAGCTTAACATGAACAAAACAACTTGCTTTTTGCACTCTATCCTGGATGTTTTTCTGCTGTTGTTGTTGTTCTCATATGACAGCATGGTGGCGCCACCAGTGGCCAATTAAAATATATCGGTACAGGGGAGATAACTCTCCTCAAATTGTTGAATTAATGCCAGCAAGTCAATTGCTAATGTAATAGACTACCAGGAAAATAAAATAATATTATCTGTATATAATTGGTGATAATGAAGAGGGTAGAGTATTCATTAATGGACATTTTTTTCTTGAAAATCATATTAAAACTGATGTATTCTTCTAAAATTATTTTCTTCATTATGTCCAATTTTATTATAAAATGAGGTTCTCCATATGATTGATTCAGTAGGGAGAAGTACAATTTTGGTGTATATCATGATAATATGCCTGCCATTTTTAAAAGAGAAAGTGCTAACCATATCTTCAACTGGAGATCCAATGTTGTGGATATTCTGTGAAACTGTCTTGTAAAAATACTTTGCAAAAGCAAACTCATTTTTGGTCCTACAGGCAAACTTATTCTTACAAGATCATGTAGGACAGCTGTCCTGCAGGATCTTACAAGATCTTGTAGGACAGCCAGCTTTGTCCTTCAGGATCTTGTAAGATCGTGTAGGACAAAAAAACTGTCTTGTAAGATCTTACAAGATCTTGTAAGAAAATTTCAAATCCTACAAGATCTTACAAGATTTTTTGGTAAGGGGTAGCTAAGATTCATAAGGGAGACGCTATGAATCTTAGCTACACGCAGTGCTGCAATGGCGGCGCCCAGTGCACGCCGTGGCGAACAACAAAATATTCAATATTTCTCTTATTTCGCATTCTATCAACGTAAGTTTAATATAATAAGGTTTGGAATACGATTGCTGATAAATATAGTCACACTCAAAAATAAGGTAAGTACTCCTTTAAGAAAATGTTACAAAATGCAAGTGTCACTTACATTCCCCTTTAATGATCTCAGATCACACTTCTGAATGACAAGCGGCTAGGTTTGATAACGAAAGTAACCTGTGTTTACGGGAGTAAAATGGAGTGCGGCTTACTTACCGGAGAGAATTGAACGCTGGAACTTTTCTAGAATGTACTGTGCTTATACAGGAGACTATCTCAAACGACCAGGCGAAGCAGTAGGAGTGACCGTGGTAGCACAGTTGTCTGCATATTGGATGGTAGATTTATTTTCAATAAATTATGAAAATTAATTGTTTTTCAAATATATTCTTTATATATTTTCCTAAATGTTCTTCTCTTTCATCTGGACTCCAAGTCACTCTTTTTGATGTCCAGCCGAGTTACTACAGTTTTAATTTTCTACGAAACCCTTATCTCTAGGACATAGAAAAAATTACTTAGGACGTGTTCTCGCCGA
Organism: Hanleya hanleyi; assembly: GCA_036873755.1. Classification (NCBI taxonomy): domain Eukaryota; kingdom Metazoa; phylum Mollusca; class Polyplacophora; order Lepidopleurida; family Hanleyidae; genus Hanleya; species Hanleya hanleyi. Next base: position 51,260 of record JAVTVY010028517.1, read on the forward strand.
AACGACGAAGTTGGATAGAAATCTCGAGGTGAGATTATCGTCTTAATACGGAGGAGAGAACGAATACAGAATTCCAGGTCACGTTTACTTTATCTCCATTTCCACCGGTTTCGAACGTATTGCACAGTTGTGTGGGTTTAGATTAGTGTGGCCAGTGTGTCAATATTAAAACTGCATCGGCCGGAGATTATTGGAGGTGGGCCGAAGCGGAGAATCGTGCAGCTATCATTCCTCATATAGACAGATCAATTATTATAACTCGATTTGTAACTGAGCTAAGCCTGAACGATTTCCGTTCTCGTGCGATCCCCGGACTGGATTTAGTTTGAAATAATGAAGTTAAGTTTATGGCTGCAGCCGGTGGGGAATTGTGACCGATATTACTTTCCTGTTAAGAAGCTTGCGGTTGTATAAAATTAATCCTAAACCCCACAAAAACTATTGTCTATTCACACATTTACTCACCGGCTTTAGGCTAGGAGTTGCCACTCATTCACGCTTCCACTCACAAGTCACAGGCCCCGGCTAGAAATAGATAGTCAGACAAATACCTACACTGGATGACCACCGGCTCCGGCTAGGGTCTACCCGTGCATCCATTTACTTATGCAATACACTCGACGGCTTCAGGCTAGGAGCTGCCTTTCTTTCACACTGACACACTCAAATCTCCGCCCCCGGCCCGAATTTGTCATTCATACATATTACCTATACTGGGTGACCACTGGCTTCGGCTAGAGTTTATCCATTCATACACCCATAGACATACAGCCCCCCACAAACTTGTATCTGGCCTCGACCAAGTCCTGTAATTCACTGCCATCTATTTATTAATAATGTTTCGTACAGTAGTGGGAAAAGATCAGTATCGCCAGATCCTGTGTGGACTGTATAGCCAGATCTATGGTCTTGATGATTCGCCTTTGGAGCAGGGTCGCCGAGTGAGTCGATATTGAGCAGGGTCTGTTCTGGTGCCATAGAAGCCTTTGTACTGCGAGAGTACTGTCGTGCCCAAGTCGTCCGGATCCATTGAGAATTACCAATGCTTGAAGGGACCAGGTCGTGTACCTAGACAAGACGGAAAAGAGAAGTCCATACAGCCCGAAAGTGGATGAGGACCGAGCGAAGGAGGCAGTCATTCGTGCCCAGACTGTGGTCTCGAACAGGCCTAAATAGGGCTGTGAATAATTGTATATATTTTTCTTATTTCATTGGACTTCCCTTTAAAGGTAACTATAAAAATACAGGAAGCCTAATCTGTAGATCAAGGATCTTCTTTTCAGTAAATGTACGTTACCGCGATCTGAATCTTGATACCTGTTTATTGCATTATACGTTCATATTATATGTATTTGCTTCGGTTGTCATTACAGGTCTTCCTTTCCAACCTCCTCGATCCAGACAAGGTGACAAGATTGAATCGAACTCCCTCGTTGGCCAAAATCAGTTCACTCGTGTGTTTACTGTAGTCTGACAATTTGTCTTTGAGTCCACAGACGATCTGATGGACCTTGCACCTTAAAATTAGCACGTTTCTACAACAAGTAAACATCTCGCACGGGGAAGTCTATTCTGATCAACGAAAACTTCGCTTCGGGGCTCCCACAAGCCTGACAGTCAGAAGAGTGACATGAACATTTCACCCTCCTCGTTGAATCCGTTTGACATTATTCGAAGATCGATGAGGTAGTTGACGGTCAAAACAATGCCATCGCCGTCTGAAAATACGTTTACATGTTCTTGTGTAATAAAACCCAAATTGCAAGCCTCGATCATAACCATGCATCATAACTTTCATAATGATATGCTAAATCTGGCAAAGTTGGACAAAGCAATGGTACCAGGCTGAATTTCTCTTTCCATGTCCTAGATAAACCACATGTAAATGAAATCAGAATGTGACGATGTATCCCCAGTCCATGAATTATCCGGAGAGAACCGGAAAAACAATTGCAAGCCTTGTAGCAATAAAAGATTAACGTAATTGCACCTCGTCGATTCCCTAATTAAGTTTAGACTTCCATATTTCGGCAAGAAGTACTTTAATTCAAGAGCTACAACATGAAAAACTTCTTGGCGGGGATTGCTCATCTCGATTTTGAGTTATGCGCGCCTGTACAAATTACATCATACTCTCGGCATTTTTCTCTTCTTTGAGAAAATGGTGCACCGATACCCAAATATGTCCTCTGAGCCACACATTAGTAGACCCTAAGTTAAAATGAAACTCGTTGCTAAACCGAACACATATCATACTCCAAACAACTATCACTGCCTTCAATTGTTCGTCACTACAGAGACAGGAAAAAAATTAAAAACAATCCACTTCTCTGGCAGAGGTTGCCCAAAGGGGATCAACCGATCCGGACTCCATTTTGTTGGTCACCAGAAGACAACAACAGGAGTTGTTGGACGATTGTCTCAAAGCGTATCAGGCCAAGGTCCTAGAAGCTCCCGAGACGCACTCATCAACAGTGGGATCGAGGATATGAGACTTGCAGTCTCGTGATGCCAGCTTGTCAAAGATTGGAGATTTAGCTAACCAAGTACAAGACCTCAATGAAAGCGTAAATTTCTACTGGGAAGATGGTCTACTATTCCAGAAAAGGAGACCAAAGAAATTCAGAGGCAGGCCAGGTACCGAACAACTGGTAACACAGAAGGGCCTTTGTGATGAAGTGGAACGATTAGCCATGACATACCAATGACGGGCCATATGGATGTTGGTGAAACAAAGCAATGCCTCCTGCATTATTGTTACTGGCCAGGTGTGTTCGCTGCTGTGGCAGCTCATTGTAAGTGTAGTATATGTCAGAAGACTGCCAGACGATCAATGAATGGCCGAACAAAGATGGCGAGCATGACCATCATCGACACACCATTCCAGAGAGTTGCCACCATTGCCGAGAACTAAGAAAGGGAACCATCATGTCATTTTCATTTCTGACTGTGCTATATTCGTTACCTCGAGGCCAACCAGCCTCGGTACGTCGAGTATTATTTTGAAATGGGTAAGACTCGCAGGTCGATGAAGATCGATCATGTAAACCTGATGATGAAATGGGCGGACAGATGAGCGTAAATTGTTACTGACTGGCTCTGCCGTAGGAACAGACCTGGAGGCTGACAGATGTATTGCTGTGGGCCAGATGAACAACTAGAGATATGAAGAGACGCTAGCTTCGGAGATGATTTGAACTCAATTCAAAAGACAGGTATAACGAAGGTCTTACAACCTTTCCTGATGTATTCGGTGACCTTCCAGTAAGAACAGATCTTGTGGAACATGATGTAATAGGGTCACAGGATTCACCTTTTAGACGACTTTATTGATTACCCAAGGCCGTGAAGTTTACAGTATATCAGGAATTTCAAATGATTTTGGGCATCATTGTTCCTTTGAAGAGTCCGTGGGCATCCCCAACAGTGCTAGCCCCCCGTTGGTGGCAGTTGATGGAATCGGTGCATGGAAGTTTGCCAGAGCTTATGTTGATGACATCATTGTATTCAGCAGAAGCTGTCCGGAACATCTAGAACATGTCCGGGAAGTTCCATGCCGGCTAAGGAAGACAAAGGTGACAGCCGAGCCAAGTGTACTGTGGCTGCTAAAGAAACCCCGTACCTTGGACTGCTAGTGAGTCAAGGAGAGGTCAAGCTTATGGCTGATACGATTAGGACCTTAAAGGCCTTTTCTGTCCCTGAGGCGAAGAAACTCGACATTCATGTCTTTTTAAGGCTAGGTAGATACTATATAAAATTTTAATAGCCAAATTTCTCAGGTATCACTGCACCTCATACAGACTTAGCAAAGAAGGGTCAGTCGAACCAGGTGATTGGACTTCCCATGTGTGAAGTTACACTCTTGCAACTAAAAGAGAAGCTAAATACTGGTCCCGTGCTGAAGAAACCAGACTAAGAAGGGATACTTTTTGTACAAGTGGATGCTTTGAACAGAGGGCTAGGGGATGCTCTGAGTCAGGAGTATAATAGTAAAGCCCATCCAATGGTTTTCATCAGTAATATACTTCTCCCTAATAAGGTAATTACTTAACAATAGAGAAAGATTCCCTTAGTATAATCTGGGCGGTAAAGCATTTGTAGGCCTACCCCTATCTGTACAGTCATGCATTCACAGACTGATGACATTCCTTTGCAGTGGTTGGACCAAATAAAAGATCAGGACCAGCGGCTTCTTCAATGCAAACGTAACTTTCAGGAGTTTCGCATAACCTTTAAGCATAGGCACTGATCTAGGGTCAGTTTTGCGTGATCCACGTACTGCACCAAAAGAGCATTACTGTACGGAACTCATTTGTAACCAAGCTGTTTGTTCATTTCATGGTAACAAGTAGAATCTGTTACGTCACGATTCAGTCATGAGAAATATTACGTAACTGTGATATTTCTGTGTAATTGCATGTTGAATTGTGTAAGCGCAAAGTTCTATTGTATGGTTACAGATGGTATCTTTAATCATGGAGGGGCAAATGTAACGATGTGTTTCCAGTCTGCAGCATATTTTAAGTATAAATGGACTTACTGTGAGTCTTTGGTATAAACGTGGATTACTTGGGGGGGGGGGGGGGTTAATGTCACACTCAAGGTTATTTCACTAATATGGTGGCAGCCAGTAATGGTGGAGTGGTGGAGGAAGCTGGAATATCTGGAGAGAACCACTGCCCATTTGCAAGAAACCGGCAAACTTTCACACATGCATCAGCATGGTTCGTTTGGGCCGTTTCTCTTCTATCTGGTGGTTATTACATAATCGCTCTGAAATATTTGTATCTAATACCACTCAAGCAGGTTCTATGGGTCATGTGGTAATGTCATTCAATATGCCCACATGAACAGCTGCAATAAAACCGTGGCTGGGATACAAATCATCACTGGGATCACTTTTGGTTCTTATGTTTTAGACATGCAGTCAGTATATTTGTCTGTGAGGTCATATGATTTCTTGTCAGTATGTCGGCATCGTTTTCAACCACCCATTTAATGTTACGTTTAATCAAGCCCATGCTGGTTCAGCAGTGTGAGGCTACTGATCACCAGCAAAGCACCTTAGTCCACCCAGCCAATATGCTCACGGATGATGGGCCAGTGGGTGGTTAGGTGATAGAGGGTCGTGTTGACTGGGGATGGGGTATAGTGGATGAGTGTAGTCAATGCAGCATGTGGTATGCTATCTGAATCTGTCACGGTATGGCGGGTACAGCATCAGGCCAGGCTTAGTTTCAGAGATGCAGGGTGGGGGCGTACTGGATATACCCCAGAGTGTGTAACCCTAGTCATTCAGTTCAGCATAAAGTATACTATCTGACAGAAAATATCACCGTATAGGGGGCAAACCTGTCATATAAGACACATACAATAGGTGACTGCATGTGGGGAACCATTCAACCAAGGAGTGAAAAGGGTCAAGTATATTGCACGGAAAGTGTTGCCGATTGAAGTTGTCTTAAATGACGGGTCTGTATAGGGCAAATCCGTCATGTAAGACACATACAATAGCAACCAGCTCGCTGGGGGTCTAATAACACCCCAGCCACCAGTCAGATTTTTGGACCGGATTCGGGGCCTTCGCGCACATCGCCGGCAGTGACATCATATATAGTAAAATAGATGTTTAACGAAAATTTTGATTACTTTTCAAGTCTGCATAATACCTCCGTTGACCTAGCGTTAAAAAGAATTATCTGGAGATAATTTTCCCTGTTTATCTGGACAGAGCATATGAAAAGTAGTTCGCTCATGTGCAACACTAAAGGAGTTGTTTGGTCGGATTCAAACTGAACCATGCGTTGGTTGGTTTCCCCTATACGTCATAGCAACGTAGTAAAGGTCAGCTTCCGCTATTGGAGGCAGGGATGTTATTGGAGCCTGCGAAATGGAGCATGCGCTGTGGGGAGGTTGATACAATAGGTGACTAGGTCGGGAGGATATAGTGGATGAGCGTAGTCAATGCAGCATACTATCTGAACATATGTTATGGGGTCAGATGAGGCATAGTTTCGGGAGATACAGAGTGGGGGCTCAGTTCCCAGGGGGAGGGGGATATACCCCCAGGGTGCAGTGGATGCATGCAGCCAATGCAGCATCAGGTATGCTATCTGAAATATCAGTGTATGGAGTCTGGCGAAGTTAACATCTGGAGATACAGTGTGGAGCTTCAGCAGGCCTCCCAGTACCCAGCAATGAAAAAATAGGGCTAAATATAGGGCTATATTTGCCAAAAAATAGGGAAAATATAGGGACAATTGCTTTGAAAAAATAGGGCTTTTTAAACAAATCAAGGGATATTCATAAAACACTGTATTGTTAGATATGTTAGCAATTAGAGGAATCGGTCTCTTCAAAGCAAAGGTCAGTTAATACATGGATATGGATTTATAACAGACGAGAGATCCTGAAGGATCTTGGCGCCCACCATTGTCCGATAATTGTAAGCTAATGACAAGAGGATCTTTTTGTCCATTGTTACTAAGACGATGGAGTTGTAATTTTGTTTACAGAATTTCGAATCTAAGCGAAAAAGATCGAAAAAGGGACACTGGAAAACACCAAGATATAATCTTTCTAAGTTTCACGAGTTTCAAGATTTCTAGAAACTGTACTTATGTCGGTTGTTATAATACAAGATAAATGAGCAAAATTAGTATAAAAGTGAATGTACATGTACGGCGGATCCTTCGTCTTCATTTTGTAGTATTTGTATTTTATTTATTTTTTGCACGGGTCATCATTGGGTACTGGAAGCGAAGAAAAATCTCTTTGACACTTTGGCATACTGAAGATTTTATAATTAGGAACGAATGCTAATTCTGTTCGGTTTACTGGACTAGTTTGAGATATCTCTTTTAAGATACCATGCTCGAAAATAGTAAGATGGTACAATACTTAATACTGAAGGGATCCGGTCCGCGCAGTACTGTTGAAACTTCGAATTTGAAAGTGTCTGAATCCTGATTATCTCCCTTGGATCAAAACATGCAGTAGTCTACAGTTGTCGAGTTGTGACATTGTGTCACAAGAGTGACGTCCCTTCATGTAGCTGACCCGCCGGCAGATGAAAGGGTGGGGCAATTCACTTGCAACTGCATGGACTAAAGAAAACTGATTTAAAATTTGAAGAAATACATTTTAATTCCGAATTATTTGAACTCCTGGATATGGAAGGTGAAGATATGGATATTCTCTATAGTCAATATATAGAATATGCCCAACCGTTTGATCCGTCGACTCTTGTGATGCAACAACTGTCACAACTCGGGAATACCGTCTTAATTGGATTTTCGAATCGGACCAAAAAGGCATCTTGCACAACTAGGCCCCATGTGGGATCTTGCACAAGTGGGCCACAAGGGGAATCTGTGTACCAAATTTGAGGAAGATCCATGCAGTACTTCTTGAGAAGTCACGATAAAGTTTCATTGGGAAATCCAAGATGGGCGCCTGGTGGCCATACTGGATTTTCGAATCGGACCAGAAAAGGTATCTTGCACAACTAGGCGACACGGGGAACCTGTGTACCAAATTTGACAAAGATTCCATGTAGTAGTTCCTGAGACATCGCAGTAGGCCTGATGGACATATTGGATTTTGGAAACGGACCAGAAAAGGTATGTTGCACAACTGGACCACAAGGGCAACCTGTCTACCAAATTTGAGAAAGATCCAGGCAGTACTTCCTGAGAAATCACTATAACAAAGTTTCATGGGGAACTCTCAGATGGCCGCCTGGTGGCCATATTGGATTTTCAATTGAACCGAAAAAGGTATCTTGCACAACTAGATCATAAGGTGAACCTGTGTACCAAATTTGAGAAAGATCCATGCAGTACTTACTGAGAAATCGCGGTAACAAGGTTTCATGGGGAAATCCAAGATGGCTGCCTGGTGGCCATATTGGATTTTCGAATCGGACCAGAAAGGGTTTCTTGCACAACTAGACCCCAAGGGGAACCTGTGTACCAAATTTGAAAAAGATCCATGCAGTAGTTCCTGAGAAATCGCGGTTACAAGGTTTCATGGGGAAATCCAAGATGGTTGCCTGGTGGCCATATTGGATTTTCGAATCGGACCAGAAAAGGTTTCTTGCACAACTAGACCCCTAGGGGAACCTGTGTATCAAATTTGAAAAAGATTCATGCAGTAGTTCCTGAGAAATCGCGGTAACAAGGTATCATAGGGAAATCCACGATGGCTGCCTGGTGGCCATATTGGATTTTCGAATCGGACCAGAAAGGGTTTCTTGCACAACTAGACCCCAAGGGGAACCTGTGTACCAAATTTGAAAAAGATCCATCCAGTAGTTCCTGAGAAATCGCGGTAACAAGGTTTCATGGGGAAATCCAAGATGGCTGCCTGGTGGCCATATTGGATTTTCGAATCGGACCAGAAAAGGTTTCTTGCACAACTAGACCCCAAGGGGAACCTGTGTGCCAAATTTGAAAAAGATCCATGCAGTAGTTCCTGAGAAATCACGGTAACAAGGTTTCATGGGGAAATCCAAGATGGCTGCCTGGTGGCCATATTGGATTTTCGAATCGGACCAGAAAAGGTTTCTTGCACAACTAGACCCCTAGGGGAAAACCTGTGTATCAAATTTGAAAAAGATCCATGCAGTAGTTCCCGAGAAATCGCGGTAACAAGGTATCATGGGGAAATCCAAGATGGCTGCCTGGTGGCCATATTGGATTTTCGAATCGGACCAGAAAGGGTTTCTTGCACAACTAGACCCCAAGGGGAACCTGTGTACCAAATTTGAAAAAGATCCATGCAGTAGTTCCTGAGAAATCGCGGCAACAAGGTTTCATGGGGAAATCCAAGATGGCTGCCTGGTGGCCATATTGGATTTTCGAATCGGACCAGAAAAGGTTTCTTGCACAACTAGACCCCAAGGGAACCTGTGTACCAAATTTGAAAAAGATCCATGCAGTAGTTCCTGAGAAATCGCGGTAACAAGAATTGTTTACGGACGGACTGACGACGGACGGACGGACGACGGACCACGGACGAAAAGTGATTTGAACAGCCCACCATCTGGTGATGGTGGGCTAAAAATACTGATAAAGACAATCACTCCTCTTTTCCACAATCACTGTGTTGGTCGGAGTTGTTTGGTGTACTAAATGACCTGTTCTTAGGATTGTGCTTTAAATTTGATCATCCACTTTGCAAAAAGTTAATGTTAACTCGGGCACAGTGGAAGCAATTGGTGAGAGTTCAGGGGCCACCTAGGCCCCGGAAGCTCCAGGTATACTTATAGAAACAGACAAACTTCTGAGCTGTACTCAGATAGTTAATGATAAAGGCTCCAGCATGAGAGTCGAAAGCTTGTGCATTAAATATGTTTATGTACCATACAGCTCAGATGTTTGTCTATTTCCATAATCAACGAACCCACGAATGAGTCTAAAAATAGTATATCACTTGTCAAGCTGTTTTCTGGCTGCCTCCATCTTACTGTTGGCAACCTCAAGTAATCCTTGAGCAATGCTGGCTTCACTTTCACATTAATAAAACAGGGAAAATTAGGGCATAATTTGGAAAACTAATAGGAATAACATGGCAAATTTGATTCACATAGGAAAAAATAGGGAAAGCATGAAAAAAGTAGGAAGAATAGGGCTGCTGGGAGATATACCCCTTGGGTGTTGTGAATTCAATAGGTGCACTCAATGTAGCATTAGGTATGCTATCTGGAAATATCAGCAAATGGGTCGGGTGAGCCCTAGTTTTTGAGATACAAGGTAGATCTCAAACCTTAACATGAAACTTGTATAACCTGGAATGTTGACGACGGACAACCAGCCAACCAGACTTCATCAATCCATAGTACAGATATTGCTTTGCAATCCTTCCAAAAATTTAGATTTACGGACTCATTTATCACAATTATCGACTTGGTTAAGGTGTTATTTTTGGGCCACAACATGGGAGTGAGTGAGTGAATAAGATTTAACGTCACATCGCGACGAACAAACACATCATTCAGTTGAACTCTCAAGCGTGATGATGAAGGAAAGGGTTACCAAAACACGTGATCATAAGGGAATCCACAGTCAAAGGGAAATAACTCTGTCACCAGGTATTATCTATTTACTTTTTTCTACAGCCTCCGAATTCAATATTCCATACAAGCATCAGCACTGATGTAAACTTTAAATTTTTTTTCCTGTGTTTCTCCAAGTATTTCAGTAAGTTTTTAATCACAGAGAGACGGGAGAAAATTAAATATTCTCACATTGTCCATCCACATTCTATAATAATCCTGGTTTGAATTCCAGCATTAGGCTTACCGCCACGCCATGCCATGGGGCAAAACCAACAGTTCCTTTATGCTATAATAAAGCATGTATGTTTGATGGAAGAAATCAGTTTTCATAGTTTGTAACATCAACTTGGTATACTTCCACATGACATTCTAACACTATCGGCAAAATTGTGATTTCAAACTTCTGCCCCATGTTAAATGCATATATCAGAGCATGCTGTTTCACCCCTTGAGCCAGTAGGACTGTCATATTGAGATAGCTCCAGCTGGAATTCTGACCTGTCTTGTAAAAGCCATCATACAAAATATCACAAGTACAATTTTCTTTTATTTACTGTGGAATTCACCACCATATTGATATGAAGATACAATGGAGCAACACCAACATACATATTACATATGTACCTCACAGGTTAGCAAGCATTTTTATTATTACATTTATAGAATTCATATGTCTACTTAAGGAATGCTTAATAAAACAATATATACAGAAGTGTTCCCTTATTATATAGGCATGATTTGATTTGTCATCAGAATCAAGAATTGAGTATTTCCCCAGTACTTTAGTACATCTCTCCCTTAAAATATAAATTATGACACAATGGATAGTAATATATTGCAACGAGGAATGCAATTAGGCCTCATTTAGGGGGTCCCGGCGAAGGAGGGTCCAACAAGGCTTTACGACGCGCTGTTTCCTTGGACACATTATAGTGTAATTTGTTTAGTCGTTCCTACAAGAAACAAAACAAGATAGATTCCATTTGGAAGACATTAAGTATGACATACATGTACAATGAATCTGGTAAAAAACATTTCTCAATATCGATATCTCAAGACTGTTCTGTGACCTTCCAATGGCAAAGCCTCACTGCGAGGCCAAACAAGTGGAGTAGCTAGCAGGTTCCCCCACCAGGCAACCTGTCGTAAAGCATGTGTTGCTTTAACTAGTAAAATAATCTCAACTAGGGTCTCTAGTCAATTGAAATAATGGTTAAATATCAGTCAGCATTGTGTAAAAGCAGGCACTATATTCGGATAATCGCACCAGGCTGAATGATGGGCCTGGCTAGAGCTATCACGGGGCTGGTTAATTCTGAACGGGGCTGATACTAATATAAAAGGATACTGAACAGCCAGAAATGTTTCGATCAAGCCATGATCAGGTGATGTAGAATTGGCCATACATGATTAAGTCACGAACATTTACTAAAAAAAAATCGACCATAGAGGTCCACGTCCCCCGCCAGCAGCACCAGTTGCACCCACCATAACTGGTGCTGCTGGCGGGGGAAGTGGACCTCTATGGTCAATTTATTTTGGTCGATAATATCCCATGATGTCAAGACACTCTGCCAGTTTGAAGTCAATAAGGAAAGACACACACTTGAGGAAATAATAAAAGGTGTATGCCACCTGTAACTAGGGTATGTCCGGACATGATACAACTGCTGAATTCCAAGAAGGCTGGCGGTCATCTTGAAGTAAACAGGTAATTAAAAAGCATGCCTACCGTCCTCTCCCTGATGTCAAGACACTCTCCAAATTTGAAGTTAATTAGTTCAATAGTTCTCGAGTTTTTGGTCGAACAAGAAATATATAAAGATCCGACAATACAAGATAGCCATCTTGGATTACGCAGGTAACCGAAAAGCAATCCCAACTGTCCTCTCACTGAAGTAAAGACAGTCTGCAAGTTTGAAGACGATCGGTTCAATGGTTCTCTAGTTATTGGTCGTACCAAAAATGTGTAAAGTTCCGACAATGCAAGATGGCTGATGGTGGCCATCTTGGATTACACAGGTAAATGAAAAGCAATCCCAACTGTTCTCTCACCGATGTCAAGGCATTCTCCAAGTTTGAAGTCGATCGGTTCAAAAGTTACCGAGTCATCCAAGATGGTTAATGATGGCCGTCTTAGATTACAAAGACAACTGAAAAGTAATCTCAACCGTCCTCTCATCGATGTTAAGACAATCTCCAAGTTTGAAGTCGATCGGTTGAATAGTTCTCGAGTTATTGGTCGGACAAGAAATGTGTAAAGATACAACTGCTGAAATCCAAGATGGCTAATGGCAGCCACCTTGGATTACGCAGGTAACTGAAAAGCAATCCCAACCGTCCTCTCACCGATGTCAAGAAACTCTGCAAGTCTGAAGACAATCGGTTCAATAGTTCTCGAGTTATTGGTCGAACAAGAAATGTGTAAAGATACAACTGCTGAAATCCAAGATGGCTGATTGCAGCCATCTTGGATAATGCAGGTAACTGAAAAGCAATCCCAACCATCCTCTCACCGATGTCAAGACACTCTGCAAGTTTGAAGTCGATCGGTTCAACGGTTCTCGAGTTATTGATTGGACAAGAAATGTATAACGGAATTACGGAATTACGGACACCCGGTGTTTCTACATGTAAGTCCCCCCACTGATGTGGCGGGGGACAAAAAGAGCCAGTCCCAAGGTGTATTCCATGCCACAAAGATCTCACAGTGAAACATATTCTTTTTGACTGTATAGATTTTAAGATTGTAAGGGATTCTTTTTATCGAGTCGCTACTTTAGTTCTAAGATCTTTTTAATCGGGTGAGGGAAGACTGTGTCTTGGGTTATTTGAGAGAAATCAGTTTGTTGCATAACTTTTAATGTGTGCATGTTTTAATGTGTTGGATTGCTTGAATACTTGGAATTTGTTTTGATCGTCACTATATAGCTGAAATATTGCGGGCCACAGAATTTTGTTTCAGGTTGGCATATGCGTTGTTCTGAACCCTGCCCACTAAACTTATACTACAAAATTTTCAGCGAAGTTCTCTCTCTTGACCAACACAATAGCCACTTACTTTGAATTTCTCTGTGATGTGAGAGAGAGAAAGAGAATTAAGGTTTAATGTCGTGTTCAGCAATATTTCAGCCACATAGCGACGATCAAACAAAATTCTAAATACTCAAGCCAATAACTTAGTAATCCAACACATTAGAACATAAACACATTAAAACAAACCGATTACTCTCAAATAACCCAAGATGCAGTCCTATCTCACCCGACTGCAAAGATGATGTTGAATGTTACAAAATGGCAAATTAATGTTTCAGATTTGAGGCATACACTTTGGGGGGTTTTGGTCAGAAACAGAAGATTATATACCAAATTCTGAAAGAATCTTGTCTTTCTAAGTAATTGTGTTGACAGCAGTTGAACCAACAGACGGACATAGGTATAAGTGTAGTGGCTTGCCATTTCTGTGTTTGTAACTATTGTTTCAGACTTACCTGGACATTTTGAAGGATGTTGTTAACGAGCATGACACGTCTCCGAGCATTACCCAGCTTCTTAACATAGGGATCTAAATCTACAGGTGCCTGCTGACTGTCTGATATCCTCTTTAAATCTGAAATTAGCATGAATAATACATTTATACTGTGGCCAGTACAGAAGATCTTTCTATTGGATAATTCATTTGATGACATAGGTAAATTGTGGATAATTTGAACAAAGAATCTCCATCATTGTATCTTTTAACCAATCGAATAAAACGACATAATATATGTGTTTTCATTCAAATTCCCATACAAAGAGCTTTGAAGAATCCCATCCCCATTGTCTGCAAGCCATCAGTATGTTATTACTACGGAGTCGATGGTGTTAAAGGGAGGCAACTCTTAAACAAGAGCTCAGTCTGAACTCAGAATACGCCAGAAAAACATGTCAGTCTGAACAGATGGAACAGTGAATTGAAAACTTTCAGCACTGTATGGATTGTTACATGTGACAGTTAGTGGTGTACAAGAAAAGAAGGACTACTGTTAATAACAATAACATAAACACACTAGCCACATAAATTTTGAATGCGATACATCATTTTCTACTGTTGTACATGTATAGACCAACCAAAAAGATGACTGTAGATGAAAAACTGTCCGATATGTAACCTGGACACGAAACGGACAGACGGATAGCGCCATTCCATAACACATTGTCTCCCCTTGATGCACCTACCTACCAAGCCAGATCTGTAGCTTGAAAAGTGTGCGATACACAGCCCAGACATGAGAGACTACCTATACAATGGCTGAGATGAAGAGGTGTCTGGTTGCCACGGAATTTGGGATGGTGCTGTCCGTCTGTTTTGAGTACATTTCCGTGACGGAAACGGACTCAATTCAGACGGACAGCACCATCCCATAACACGTTGTCTCCCCTTAATGCACCTACCTGCCAAACCAGATCCGTAGCTTGAAAAGTATGCGATACACAACCCGGACACGAGAGAAACTACCTGTACAATGGCTGAGATAAAGAGGTGTCTGGTTGCCATGGAAACGGCCCACATGAGCGAAAGCAACACATGACACGTTGTCTCTCCGTAATGCACCTACCTACCAAAGTTCAGATCCGAAGCTTGAAAAGTGTGCGATATACAGCCCGGACTTGAGGGAAACTATCCTTACAATGACTGAGGTAAAGAGGGTGTGTCTGATTGCCATGGAAACGACCCACATGAGCAAAAGCAATGCATGACACATCGTCTCTCCCTAATGCACCTACCTACCAAACTTCAGATCAGAAGCTTTGAAAGTGTGCGATATGCAATCCGGACATGAGAGAAATAGGGTTTGTCTGGTTGCCATGGAAACGTTCCACATGAGCGAAAGCATTGCATGATATGTCATCTCCCCCCCATAATGCACCTACCTACCAAACTTCAGATCAGTAGCTTGAAAAGTGTGCGATATACAGTCCAGACACGAAACTACCTTTACAATGGCAGAGATAAAGAGGGTGTGTCTGGTTGCCATGGAAATGGCCCACATGAGCGAAAGCAACGCATGACACGTCGTCTCCCCCTAATGCACCAACCTACCAAACGTCGGATCTGTAGTTTGAAAAGTGTGCAATATTCAGCCCGGACATGAAACGGACGGATAGACAGACAACGCCATCCCATAACACATCCCCTTTTCAGCGGGCGTATAAAAATGATGTCATGCATGTTAGTCCTGCGACTCACTGTAATCCATCCACATGACATTGCGAGCAAATAGCATATACTACTGAAACAAGTTCCTACGAAGTAGGCTCTCAATTGCAAATTGTCCGGTAGTCAGCGAGTCCATCCGAATCCTTTCGTCGGCAAAATAAGGAGAAGCGTTGACATTAGAACCTTGATTTTTTTAATGAACGTGCATTAGGGGACTGTTACCAGCAAGGTCTGAACTGAGCTACTTTTGATGAAAATTCATCTAGATGACCTATAACATTACGCTTGGACCCCCAAGTCATCTTCCTCACCCTACTTTATAGGTCCTGTGATGTTATAGCATTGTCATCATTATTAATGTGACCTACCATCTGCCAAACTGTCTATCTGCTGCCTCAGTTCAACTTGGCTTTCTCTGCAAATAAATATATATAACATGGTTATAGTGAAACCTCTAATAATTAAATCACAGGAAGTGGGCTTTCTCGCCATATATTCAGGAGGTGATGATCAAATTTAATTAAAACAGGAATTTGACAAAATGGACCAACTGGTCAATAATTTCACAAGTCAGGAGGAATAGCTCAAGTTGATTATATAACCCAATAATAATAGCCCAAGTGAGGCTATCTGAAGATGAAACTATTTGTAATTGCCAAGCACATTTACAATCAATCATCTAATATATTCCACGTTTCTCTATATATGGAATTAAAAATTGCATCATCAGTGCTATCAATTAAATTGTTAACTGATTAGTGTTGTCTTTGGAGATTTCATTTTCAATGAAAACATGCAATATGCTAAAAACATGGACTGTCCAAGCAGTGGTGTACCCAGTTTCTTCTAATTATTTAGATGGCAAAAGTTAACTCTGCCAAAGTTAATTCTGCCAAAATTCTACAAATTTCACTAGCTGTCTTTTCAGTTCTTGGGATAAATATATCCATGCCACAGTATTTAGCCTCATCTGACAAAGATTTTTTTCTGCTTTCTACATGTTCTGGTACAGGTAAATTTACCAACCTTGATTGAAAGTCAATATGTAGGTAATTACAGACAATTTTATGGCCAAATAGGCCAACTGAGCTACAGACATGACAGACAGGACAGGTGAATAATCCACTCAGGCTATTATATCTAGTCTTGGGTTATACCTATATGGCCAACTTGACTATAATTTCTCCCTAACCTTTAGGCTTGATCAGTAGGTCACTAGTTCCATAATTACACGAATTGACATCATTAACCTGATGACCAATGACCTGTACTGTTTAAATTTTCATCCTGATGATCCTTACCGGTTATTTTATGGAAGCCAACTCTTCCTTCTCCACTCTTGTCACTTTCATTAACGTTTCTAAAGCTCGTCTTGATTATCATTTCCAAAGCTGACGATTAGCTGTACATAAGCCATTTTCAGGCTACCTCCCCCATATTATGGTAGTTGCCATGTTGTGTATTTCTGTACAAGTGTGCATGTGCAGTGACCCAAAAATACACATGGTGTCTACCATAATATAGGAGAGGTGGGGGCTTGCTGTGAAAACGGCTTGTGTACAGCAAAACGTTGACAAAAGCGACAAGCATGGAATAGAAGGATTTCGCTTCCAGAAAATAATCAGTAAGGATCATCAGGATGACAATCTATACAGTACGGATTGTACTTCACGAAAATCAACGAACGGTGTGTGAGATTATCAATCAGATGTATTATTGATAGGAACAGTTGTGGCTACTAATGTTATGTTACCCGCTACTGCATGGAAAAAATAAAATGTATTGTATCCTTTACACATGCAGTCTGAGACTGAATTTTTTTTTATAAAATTCATGAGTTTGGAATGTCAACAGCTCAGCCTATGATCTAGATATGTCTACAGAAAGTCAAACCAAGTTCACTTTTATTCTTATTGAAAAAAAAAGCCTACTGCTAAAAACATGTAATTTACATTGTAAACACAGAGCTGTTGTTGTTGTTGTTGTTTTGGGCAGTGGAGAAGACACCACCCCCAAACATGTCATTACTCGTTATTAACACATGTACCTGACGCATTTGACTCTGTCGTCAATCTCTACAACACAAGGCTTTAGTAAACTGACTACTCCGTCTGTAATCGCTTCTCTTGTAGATGAATCCAATGGTTTTTCGTCTGGAACAGGAGAAAGTGGTCCAACTTCCGCCATTGTGGTTCGTCTGCTACAGTCATCTTTCTATTGATTGGCTGTCGATGACGCTTTGCAAGGTATCCGTTCTATGATTGGCGTAAATGTCGGGACGTCACGAGTTAAAGGTCGCTGTGACATGTGTACGCCGTAGCTTCAACCCGGCGACAGAACAGCATGGCGGATCACGTAGTTCTGCACAGTGGATACCATCATCCAGTTCTACGCCACTGGCAGTCTATCAACACAGCAATTTCACCTGACAATCTTATTTATCCGATATTCATTACGTGAGTATTGATATAAACCGGCTGTTGCACACTAAAAATGAAGAAAACAACCGAAACTTCGACACTGATCCCGGGTGGGTGGCCTGGACCTGGGACAGTGCTGGATGCATGGCCTCTCTGGACATGGATGGTAGATGCCTACGTATATTTTCAATAAATTATGAAAATTTATAAATATAATTTCTTTTCAGTGATAAATCTGATTAAAATCAATTGATCTAAAAAAAAAATTGCTCTCCATCTGACGTGACACTGATTTAGATCTGGTACCAACATCTATGTTTCTGTGTTCTGAGTACTGACCAATCACGTGTGGCGGAAGCATTTTCCGGACCTTTTCGTCATGTAAGGCAAACACAATAGGTGAAGACCTGTAGGGAACCTTGTTAAACCTGGAAAAAGCTACCTGACAAGTGTAAGCTTATACACATGATGTTCCCGGTTTGAAGATACTTACATGATGAACTTCCCGTTGTGGAGGCTAAATCCCAGGACTTAAGGGGCTGCCTTTTTTTGAAAATCTAAATATAAAATGGCAAGTTCTTGCACATTTTAACAGCATATTTCCTACTCCAAGATGAAAAATGAGTATGGGAACCCCAGACTTACTTTGCACACTGACAGGCATGTGGCCACAGAACAACCCTATCAGTTCATCACCGATTAGCTCGATCCTTTCAACAAGCAGTTGTTGGTAAGAAACATAGTGGAAAATTTACAGTACAGTGCAAGTTGCTGTCTGGCAGTAAATAAAATTGTGAACCAGAGTGAATTTAGTTTCAGTGGTGACTGGCCTGAAAATGAGAACTACAGTCTACCCTCGCTATACAGTGCCTCGATATAGCACTAATTCTTATATAAGGCTAGTGCTGATGTGTCCCTCAAATTAACAAATGCACATTATTTCACCCATTTTATGTTAAGACTGAAAATCTGTAAGGTGGTTCAAATTTGGTCCTCCTATAACAATAGCTCGTTCGGGCGATCTTGTCAACCGCTAGTTGATGTTGCAACTTGCATCTACAGGTATGTAGGGGAAAGCTGAATTGGAGTGTGGTGGGGAGGGGTGCATTTTTGGTACAACTATAGCTGTTGATGTAATACATCGTAGAATTACAGAAAAGTATTCATGCAGTGAGCAGGTGGGGTAGCGTTCGGGAGGGGGAGAGGAGGGGGGGGGGGTACTCGATGGTAGGCGCCCTACTGATCTTTGGAGGAGGGATGGGGAAAGTTGGTTTGACAGCCATTAGATGATGCACCTCTGTATGGTCCCTTATTGGGTCAGTATAAGTCAAACTTGCACTGAGCCACCTGATGGAAAGTTCTGTGTAATCATATAGATTGTTTGAACACAAATAAATGATTTAAGTTTAGTTGATGTGGAGTCGATTGCATCAGAATTCAGGTTCAGCATTGTGTTAGGGCATTCAGCTTACACTGGGTATTCATTCATGCATATGCATATATGCATATCTGCATATGGTGGTTTACAATGTATACATTTCCTGTTGTCCTGAATGGGTTGAATTGGTGGACAGAATTCCTTTGCTAGAGGTAGTTCATGTTCAGTGAACATACATGTATTATGTATTGTTGTTTAGCACAAGGACGGGTACATATTGTAAATACACATTACAGATACATTTTCATGCAGACTCGTCTTTTCATCTCAACAGTTCTGCATGAGTTAACTCCCTCCCTCGGGCGACTTGATAGAGATGATTTCAGCAGGACGTTCATGTAGACTAGTAGTAATCAATGTCATTTCATTCCCGGTCAAAATAATTTCCAGATTTGGGTCAGTTTAACAATCATGAAATCAATATGAATCTTCTACATTAGATTCTGAAGGAGAAGGATGTTTGTCAAATTTATTTTCAAATGAAGTAAAAATGGTTGATGCATGTAAGAATGCACTGTCCAAGCCTTTGTGAAGCTGAAAAGCCCAGTAGTCTTAGACCCATCTTCAGTCTTGGCTGTTGTATGCATTGTCTGGTGATCTTATTAACCATAACAACTGGTACCTTACATATTAATGACACTGTAGTTTAAGCGCATACATGTAATTTCTTCCTCAGCTTTTTTGGATGTTTGCTACTTGTTGATCGTCCTTCTACACAATAGAACACCAAAAAGAGCAAGTCTTTCAATTCTGGTCAAGACGGTTGAATTTTTTGTTTGTTTTATTTTTTCTTTATGAACCCTGATTAAGAGCAGAGAAATATGTCAAATCATAATAGCTCAGCTCAGGTCTGGAACATTCTTTTACACATACGTATTTCAACATTTAATTGCCTTAATTTCCCAATAATAAACTACACATTACAGACAAATTCATCATGTATAATGCGGACTGAAAAAAATCCTAAAATTTTGTGAAAATAGGGTTGACAATTATATGGTTTGTATGATGTGAGCTGACTTGTTTTGGCTCACTTGTTTTGTTTTGCCTTTAGTCTGAAGTGAAATTGTTAAGCTGATCTGAACATATCTCTTTGTTTTTAACACAGTGATGAGGAAGATGCCATTCAGCCAATCACCAGCATGCCAGGCCAGAGCCGATACGGGGTTAACAAACTAAAGGAGGCTCTCACACCTCTTGTGGGGAAAGGGTTAAAGTGTATTTTACTATTTGGCGTCCCATCACAACTTCCAAAGGTTTGTATCATAGTACGTCAGTAGGAGTGTGTAAAGTTAAATGTGAAGTGTGTTAGTGTGAAGAAAAACCAGTTATCAAAAAGTCTTTTTTTCTCCCTTGACCAAGGCAAGTGTAACCAACCTTGAAAGTGTTTGTAATGTGATGTAAAATGCTACAAAAGAATCTTGTTAGCCATAGAAATAGTGTTGAAAAATAAACAACCCTTCGGTTAAGTGATGATGTCTTGGCTCTTCCACAACAACAAAAACACACACACACACATACACACACACACATACACACACAAAATAAAAAAATCTGCTGCAACACACCATTTTTTAGTGTCGTGGACCAGAAACAAAAGACTTTAAAAAGATTTTCAGTGATATTCATCTTCATACGCAAGTCAACTTCTCTATTCATCTTCATACACAAGTCAACTTCTCTATTCATCTTCATACGCAAGTCAACTTCTCTGTTCATCTTCATACACAAGTCAACTTCTCTATTCATCTTCATACGCAAGTCAACTTCTCTATTCATCTTCATACACAAGTCAACTTCTTTATTCATCTTCATACGCAAGTCAACTTCTCTATTCATCTTCATACACAAGTCAACTTCTCTATTCATCTTCATACGCAAGTCAACTTCTCTATTCATCTTCATACACAAGTCAACTTCTCTATTCATCTTCATACACAAGTCAACTTCTCTATTCATCTTCATACGCAAGTCAACTTCTCTATTCATCTTCATACACAAGTCAACTTCTCTGTTCATCTTCATACACAAGTCAACTTCTCTGTTCACACTTCGAACTTGCTCTAATATATCAGCCCATTGGCTCTGTTTGAAAGAATTTCTAAATAGACACAAAATGTCATTGATCGCAAATCCATTTGAATTTCAAATTTGCCATATGAGTGGGTTATTGAATAGCTGTCCTTTGTATCTGGCCACGTCTACTACCATAGGAGGAGGAATGATGTAACCACAGAGAGAATACGTCACCCTACACACAGTGGTTGGGTACGTTCTGATTGGCTTGTCTCTGGTTTGTAGATGAAATTTACACCTTGAATTTGAATGTTTTCAGAGGTTTGGTCTATGAAGGCTAATTCAAAGTGTGATCCTAGAAGTTGACTTGTGTATGAAGATGAGTGAGTCTCTGTTTTAGAACTCCTGATCCTGGTATTCTCTTTTAAGGGCGTTGCTAGAGGGGGTCATTGGGTGCATACGACCCCCCTTCATCACCCAACCATATTTTTTCCCCCTTATGGACATCACAGTAATGGACTCATAAATAAGTAAGCATAGGAGACAACCCTCTCTCAATAAATCCTGGCAACGACCATGACTTTATAGATGATTAACTGAATTATTATGGAAGTTGGAATTTGTACTGTATCATATACATGTATTCCACTGTTCATCCTTATAGCCATACTTGTCCTACATTTACCTTGATCTGAGAATTGACATTCAGGATAAGGGACGACTGTTAGTTGACATCCCTCCTATATTAACTTACAGATATTTGATTTCATATAAAGGAGATATCTGCATCATGATCATGTGTGTTATTGTGTGTGTTTATTTCATGTGTGATTTTATGGATGGTTCTTGTTAATTTTGTTCAATTCCTGTTTAAGTACTAGTATTAACCTCTCCATTCTTAACAAATCTGTAATTTCACAATTTGAAGGACAACAAGGGAACCTCTGCAGATAGTCCCAATACTCCTGTTATTTTAGCAGTGAAGTCTCTGCGCGAGTGGTTTCCTGATCTGCTGATAGCCTGTGATGTTTGTCTGTGTGCCTACACCTCTCATGGACACTGTGGTAGGTCTCTGCAGTCACAGTATCAAATATCAAGAAGGTTTTTTTTTTTAATTTCAATTTGGGTATAAAACACATAAGTGTGTATATATGTATATATTGTCTATATAATGCATACATCATTGGTTTTCATGATATTTAGCCTTCTCCATTTTGTGCATCTTTTATAAAACTCTTCTCTCTTGCAATCAATACTGTAAGAATATCAAGCAGATGTATAACAACTATTCATTATGAGTTGTATGCTGAAATACCTCATAGTCTTCACCAATCCTGTATATTTGGCTTTTGTTCTGTTTACCAGAATCAATGATTGGTGGAAACGATGAATTCTAATTTTATCAATGTGTCCTTTCAATGTGACTGTTGAATCAGTCAGTCAGAGTATTGTCAAATTTATTCATTTCAGAATATCCACGAATTGAAGAATGGAAGTTAACATGTCCTAACTTGTGTCACTGTCTTTTGTGGGGAATTCACATTCAAAACTATTCAAAACTTTAATTTTCGAATGCATATTCTAGCACACAGTATTTTTCAAGTAGATTTGTGGAGTTAAATCATACAATATTGACCTGTTCACAATGATATTATCTCCCCTGATTGTGACTATTTGATTATCTCCCTTGAACCAGAGAAATCCAAAAACTTGTGCTACCTGTTTTCTTGGGAAAACTACATGTACATTTTCTCTTTACAGGTATTTTATTTGATGATGGAACTATTAACAATGAAGCAAGCATTACCCGACTAGCGGAAGTTTCTGTGTCATATGCAAAAGCTGGTAAGATATTCATTTGGCCAGTGAAACTGCGTTTCCACACTTTCCGGCCTCATCATTTACATGCAATGGCCTATGATACTCTTTTGTCTTTTTGGCGATATTCTAAAATTATGTAACACAGGATGGGGGGTGTCTGATTCAGTGTTCAAGACATGCCACATCTCTGCCATATTAAAATGTTGTGATGAAGGGGAAAGTGGGTGGGGATCTGAAATTTGAGGAAAAAGTTTTACATAATTTTAAACCGTACAATGGTTCCTAGTTCAAGTATCTTGGATAAAAAAATACCAGAAATCTTAATCTCTGTCTATTATCACATCTTAAACACATATTCGATTTAAATGTTAAATATATATATAAAAAAACTTTTGATTATGTGGATACTTGTGCATATGAACTGACCATCTGCCAACATTTCTATGAACATGACTGTAACTTTCTTCTGTTCTGTTGCTGTCAGGTTGTCACATCATCGGTCCGTCAGATATGATGGACGGTAGAATAGGAGCGATCAAGAAAGCTCTACATGTCAACAAGCTAGGTAATAAGGTATCGGTCATGAGTTACAGCGCCAAGTTCTCCTCAGCTTTTTATGGACCTTTCAGGTGAGGATATATTCTGGGTTTGAATGGTATAAATTTGGTAAACATACATCAAGTTACCCTACTATTAGAAGAAAGGACCGTCAGCCTGAAAAAAATGAATCTCTAGCTTCATAGGCCAATAATATAAAAAAAAAAAAAAAAATAGGGGAGTGAGGCAGGGTTTTTTTATCATTCTTAAAGTTTTTGCACACAAATACCAAATGTATCCATTTTACATGGATGTATCCATCAAATGTATCCATCCAAATTGATCTATTCTGCCAAACCTATGCAGTATACAATTACCATGAAACCAACAATGTTCTTTGAAAGTCAGCCTTCAACAATACTGTTTCCTGCAAAGGAAAGAAGACATCAAGACTTCATTCACCATGTACATGTATTTGGCACTTTCCCGGCTCCAGTCCCATCTAAATGACCCAATGAAATGATCTGTTTTTAAATATTTGACATAGAAAGCTGCTCGCGAGTACACAAGGAGGATAACCGGGGGATACTGCAGGAGTTGTAAAAATTAGCTGCTTTATTTCTCACACTCCTGATGCATAGTTGTTTGTATTTTTCTCAAGACGATCAATTTTATGAATGGGTTAAAATATTTGGAAGAAATAAAATGGTGATAGTTCATATAAACAATAGTGTTTCCTAATATGTCATGAGACCCTTCGAGGCTGACCAAGAGAACATTTTAATCCATCATTTGCTGATATACCCCGATACCACATGGCTACAAACAGAAGTATCTACTTATGATCATACCATACATTTGGATGATGAACTCCAGAACATCATTTTGGCAGAACCTATTTTTTTCCTATTTTGTTTTTCTGCTGTCATTGATATAAAGGGTTGACACAGCAGTGTCTGAGAAGCTAAAAATTAATTTGAATTAGCCTTATGCTATGCTAATGATTTATTTGTCAAATATTAAGTAGAATATACATGTATGTCAGATATCACTGTTTTTGGTCCATGGTGAAGCATAGAAAGAAATGAAGATGAACTTCCCATACATTCACAGATGAATCACGCCTCACTGGGCCCTTTCTTTGAGATTGATGTTGAGAAAACGTAGAATTAGTTGATGTATTCAGAATGGCTTTTTAGGTCATTTAGGAATTGCTATATGCAACCAGAGCCCTACGGATTCACATGATGTCACATGTACCAGTGGCATCTATATTGGAATCTGGTTAAAGACTACACTGGGGTACAACCTGTAACCATCTGGGTCATCTATATGTAGTAAGACAGACCCTGGGAGTGTGCATATCCATTTTCAGTCTGCTTTCGGCAACAGTTAGGGGAATCCCCAAAAATCAACAGCACGTGATGTCGTCAGTCAATCGACTAAACTCTACTGAAGTAACCTCCCATTTTCAAGTCGTGTGATGTCTACTTCTTCAAAATTACAAATCTACAAAACCTCTTGGATGATATGGAAGTTATTCATATTTGTATCATATGTCAGCCCAGACAATATATGTTTCAGAAGTGGTATGAAAAGCCTGTAATTTATCAGATTTTCCAAACCTGTTCTCCGCCAGATGAAGACCGAAGAGTATATGGAAAAGTATTGGATATTGCTCCACAATAATGGGGACACACGATCTGTAAGTGTATGCAAATGACTGGAGTAAAAGATCCAAACTGGAATAAAGTTGATCTGACATTCCTCATATCTCAAGTTCGTTCGCTAGTTGTTGGATTTGAGGCAATACCCGTGGAAATTCCCGACTCTGCTCTAGAGTAAGGCAGAGAGTGTCGATATGTGACTGGAGGGATGGCTTTGATCCAGATTTCAAGCAGGCTCTAGACCAAATAATCGGGTCAAGTTAAAACAATCATTTTGCTGTGTGAATAGCCATAAAACCTGATGACATTTTATCATTCTTCAGTTCAATCCCCTGATGCATCGTGCATCCATACCAGGTGGATGACAGGTGGGAATGAAAAGAATTATCTTACATCCCTTATGTACATGTAACACATCAGTTTGATTTCTAACACACATGACACAAGATCACTGTATTTGAGCACCAGTGGACGGGAAAGATGGTAGATTTTTAATTTGAAATGCCTGGCTACATACAGTAATCCCTCTAATAATTCAATCAGAGGAAGTGAAATTTTGCACAATAGAGTCAGGGGGTGATCAAATTTATTAGAAGCTGGCCAAATGTTACAGAATTTTTCAATGATTTCAGAAGGTTATAAAATTTATCGGAAAGGTCAATTGAATTTAATCCCCAAAATTGGGGGTGATTGAATTTTGATAGGGGATTGAATTATTAGAGGGATTACCATAGAAGACTTAAAACAATTCTGCACTTCATCTTGCACTATTCCCTTTGCAATAGTTTTAGCCCTGCATATAAACCAGATATGCCAAATCAAAGCATAACTTATATCAGTCCATTCAATTGTTTTCAATTTAGTCAGGAGTAATATTTAATTTGGTGCTGCATTATATGAGTGTCTTTCTTCTTTTTAGTTTCACCCATGTAGTTCAAAGCTCGTCGATTTCTACTTCACTTGATCACACAATGCAGCACATTTGATAGGTTCAACGTCTAACTGTTCCATGTCTATATCAGGTTGAATTGAATTGAATTGAGCACTATTGGAAATTCCACACTCCTGAAAATAATGATGCTTATAATTCATCTTCAGGGATATATTATAACTTAATTATATTCCTACATTGCGAAACACCCAGCCAAAAAATACTGGCTCAGATGAGAATCGAACTCACGATTTCGGGGATACCATCCCACTGCTTTTCCGACTGGGCTACTGAGTCCAGTCGAGAACAGCTCGCTAATTCAGTCCATTCATCACACTAAATTATATAATCTCATGTACCACTTGAATATTTGGCATAACTGCATATGTGGGTTATCACTACCCTGCTCATTTCTTAAAAATGTTTTAAAGACATGCGCACAAATATCGTGACATTTTGTGATGGAAAAAAATCAACTATTTCTGATCTCTTCCACATTTAGGGATGCTGCCAAATCTGCACCGAGTTTTGGGGATCGCAAGTGTTACCAGCTTCCCACTGGTTCTGCAGGACTGGCTGAACGAGCTGTGGTAACTAGGCCTCTATCTACTCACGTCTTCATACTAGGTTGGATTTGCACATCATTATAATATGATGTACATGTAGCCACTACCCATGCTATGAAACTCTCTGCCAAGCTCTGAGCCCTACCCTCTATCTCCTGAACCATGCGACGCCCTACCCCACCCCATAACCCCATATACTCTGGAAGTTTACAGCACTTCATTACGCACATACTTTGTGTAGCTTTTGCATCAATCTTCCTTTCATGGCCTAAATAATCTCTAACTTTATACTCCTGAGCCTTCAGCCTCTCGGGAATGCCTGAGTTCAGTGTCTAAACTCGAATTTACTGAAATCTCAAAATTTTACTTCAGATATTCCTGGAATATCTGATCAATTTGCACTGCAATCTCTGTATCATAATTCCCTGCCCTCTCTAACATGTCTAAATCAAAATTTCCCACAATCTATCATAAATTTTTACATTTAAGTACATTTAAGATATATAAGTCCTCCATAATTGAAAGCCACAGCATTAAGGATTAATATTCATGATCTTCTGCCAGCATGTTGTAGTTTAAAGAGATAGTAGGTTGATTTTAATTGTTCTGGTGAACTGAACATCATGATCACCTGCAACATTTGCCAAAGCCTTTTCAAGTTGTGAAGTCTTGTATTTCATTTTGGGACCAATAATGTTTAGTTAGATTCTTCACTGTGTCTTGCGAACAAGACGAGAATAGGAAATGACGGAGCTGTTGTTGGATAATGTGACCAGCTGTCCATCATGTCGTTAGAAGTTGTCACAGTGCGATGAAAGTTTTAAGATAGTGTATGATGTTGCAAAGCACCATGCTCGGAATGGCAATGCATGTTTTGCGACATATCTCCGGCACTGGAGCCAAGTGCAAGAGCTAGAATGTCAAAAGTTTGATTCAAATACCCATGATATTAAAAAATGATGTCAAAGAAAAAACGTTCACCATAGTTGATCTCAACTACCAAAGTTGTTTATCACTATGTTATTTGCTGAATATTTTTTAAATGACACTACTACCTCTTTAACCTCTGAAAGAAAATTATTTGATATAACAAAGAAATAGTGGTTTATATGCATGATTTTCAACCATTTTGTCAACTTCCTGTTCTAATAAATTTGTTCACCCTCATATTTCATGGTGGGAAACTTTACTTCCTGTGATTGAATTATTAGAGGGATTACCATAAGTGTTACCATCTTTAAGACAGACTTCAGGGTTTCAATGAGCTCTTGTTCACTTTACAGGATCGTGATGTAGCAGAAGGTGCAGACATATTGATGGTGAAACCAGGGATGGCCTATCTAGACATCGTCAGGATGACCAAACAGAAGGTACAGTCGTCTCTAAATGTGGCACAATTTTCGCATGACACCTCAAAACATCTGAACAAATCAGGATAAATATAGAGAAGTTAGCAATTTTATTTTGACTTTAATTTGGAATGGTAAAACGACAGACTACATGCTGAAATTGTCTGCCACCATTCTACTGTATTGACACGGAACTGGAGAGATTCACAGTTTTAAAATGAAGCAGTGTTCACATGCATAATCACAGGACTGCACAAAAAGAAATTGAAGTGTACTGGATCCACTTCATATTATGTTTGAACTGAAGTGTAATGGTCACAGTGCTATTTTGGATGGGATCTATTCTGGAAACAGTAACACTTTGTGCCGTTACGCGCACAGCATTCACAGATGTTGACAATGTACACATGCTTGAAAAGTAAGGAGAGAGAATTAAGGTTTAACCGAAGCCATCAGTGTTCAAAATTCCAGCCATCTAGATTTAATGGTGAAATATCAAATTTGGGGAAAACAGACCTTTTGTCTAAATATTTGGCTGGGACTTAAGTTTTCTGACCACACGTGTACCCAGTCAGTACACAAACTGTGTATAAAATACCTTGTATTTCAAATTTTCTATCCATTCTGACATTGACACAACAGGACTTAAATGCATCAGGAATTTGCAACAAAGGTGCTCCAGCCCTCCATCCATTGTCAGTGGCACTGCTGAGTTTGTTTGGCACCATGGGGTACCCTTTGATCTTTTGCAAAAAAATAAAAAATATTTTAACTATATAATAACGCATATGCCAATAAAATAAACAGTATATGAATAATTAGTCAGACTATTTATCTAATCCAGTTCATTTGCAGATAAAAGAATAATAACCATTTGATTCCGAAGTGTCCAATATAGCACCATCACTGATATTGCCGACATGCTAATTCTGTTGACCTGTTATTGCATGAAATGCGCAGTTGGAAGCACCGATAAACAAGAAAAAATATATGCCAAAATTGAGTTCAGATTAGCATTTTCTGATGCCAAGTGTCCTCCCAAAGTGTCCATTATCTTGGAAGTACAGAAGAATAACCTATAAACATGGTAAAACCTGTCCAATATAGCACTGTGACCCACAGTGGAACATGTGTCATGTTTGACCTGTACATAGGATTAAGTTACAATAATCTCATTCATTTTCAGTACCCGACTCATCCATTGGCTATCTATCAAGTCTCAGGCGAGTTTGCCATGTTATACCATGGGGCAAAAAATGGAGCATTTGATTTGAAAATGGTGGTTCTAGAGGTTCTACAGGGTATGAGACGTGCCGGTAAGTGAATCAGAACGTTTTTGATTTGTGAGTAAAGCTATATAATAATATTAAAAGTATTTTGTTCCTGATCATTACTCATGTCATTTTAAACCATGTGCCTAGACCCCTTTTTTTTCTTTTTTTTTCAATTAAGCCCTGGACGTACCACTGGGCATTTATTCAGTGTCGGTGACCACGTATTTACATAGAAATGCCCTTACAGGTCCACGTGGTCATGGAGTAGACAGGGCGTGGCTTGAAAAATGTGCGAACATGAGATGGGTTTAATATGCATTCAGAGATCAACATGATGAAAAATGTTTGACAGTAAATAAAATACACCGTCACTCCCCCCCCCCCCTCCTCACCGCGTACATAATATAACTGGCGTGTTGCGAAAGCGGTTCGCATTCTATCTGTCAATCAAGTGTTCAACAGTTCAAAGCGGACTAGACAGAAATGGGCGTTCCAGTATTGGCATATAGATTTGACAAAGGGAGGGCGTTCCGGAATAAATTATAACCAGCAAACAACTGCTCCACGTGGACACTAGATTACTGGGCGTGACTTATAAAATAGTTATTCTTCAATACATTGTTTAGGATTTAGGCAACTTTGTAACGCATACATTGCTACATATTGCTAAACTGCTTTGCCGCACACAGAACAAAGTTATTGAATTGTTGTCAAAATGTTGTGATAAAGTATCGTACGCTATATATGTTAATCAAAGCGAAGTACACAGAAGGGAGGAGTTACATAATCAGTCAGTTTTTTCACCAGAATAGCTTATAGTAAAGCCGTGTCAAGTATTGGTCAAAGGACAATTTTGTATTGAAATGCATATTAAACAAGTGCCTAGACCCTTTTTCCTGCACACAGTTTTGAAAAAAGTTATCTCCCTTCATCTAGAACTCAGTAAAAGCAACCTTGAATATGTCTTATGCAGTGTTGAAGTGCAAAAGTATTTTGATTCTCCTTTAAAATTTGTTTAGTTGAATAATGATAGCAATATTGGTTCATCTGCTTCGCTTGGTTTAATTTAAAGTATCTTGGTTGCTAGAAGCTTTTGAATTTGGTATCTCAAGCCCAGCTGCAAATCACTGACGTTATTCTTTCCTGAACTGTAATATCAGAACCAGCCTGTCAGTGAACGTTCTATTGATGTTCAGCCAGGCGGTCTGGTGTGACATCACAAACTAACATCAACCAATGGCAGATAAGTGACGTGGATTTATTTTCAGAAATTGGTCAGGCTTGGGATACCAACTTTAGAGCATTTTTCTAAAGCTACTAAATAGCAAAATACTTCACATAAAAACAAACGACGTAGACAGGCTGATACAAAATTGACCTCACCATGCTCAGCCTTTATAAGTCAGTATCGCCAGAATTGTTTTTTCCCCAGACACTGCCATACATGAATTAGATTTCTCCTATAGTCATGATAGCTAAGCAAAGAAATATATTTTGCGAGGAATTTGAAACATGTCCCATAGAAGCATATAATTTCATCATCAATATTGCTCTACAAACCTAAGATTGGTACCAAATTCCTAAACCATTTTGCTTCATGTATGTGAGATGGGAGTCATATATACCTGTCTTACATTGAGATGAATGATTTTTATTTGCAGGAGCAGATATTATCATCACCTACTTTACACCACAACTTCTGGATTGGCTGAAGGAATGAAGAAGAAGGACCAATCGGCGGCCTTCAACTAAACTGACCATCCACATTCAAGATGCTGTCACACATTTCCATATTTGGTAGTTCCATCACCATGATATTATCTCAAATCAATTGATAACAAAACAAATATCATTCATTCACATTGAATGTGCCATATATATATATTTTGTCTGCTTATGATTTTTTTCAAAATTTTAGTAGATTTAATCAGATGTTTACAAAGTTTTTGTATATTGTACAGTTTTACAAACTGTATTATTGATACCATGAAATCTGTCTACATACATCTATATGCATGTAGTTTATAATGAACCTTTTTTCAAGTTTTATAAAATAACGAATGAGCATTGTCATAGATAAGGTAAACATTCCCTTCTATGTGAGAATTCCTCTATTCCGTTAAAGTATTAAGAATGAGGGGTGACAATGTTCCTGTGGGTTAATTGTCCCAAAGAGGATGTTTGAGACTTGAACTTTATGGATGATGTGGGCGAGTTTCTTATGCTGTTCGTGGGGACGAGTGGGGTGGTACATCTTCATGGGTAGGGTGAGCAGCAGGGGATTATCCTGCATACCAGAGTTCAAGGAGTCTCTTATTTAGGTCTATGACCTTGTTCCACTCTTGCAGATGCCAAGTTTGATATATCTTAAAAAAAATTCTAATCACCCTGGTTGGGGAAGTACTTTTATAGATTTTCTGTCTTAAAGTGTAACTGTGGTAATTTTGCAAGTTTGTCATATGCAAGATGATCTTCTAAATTATAAGATCTCAAAATGTGACTGTCAATTAAGTGGCCTGACCACACATGTAATTTGCAACAAGGGGGTCCCTGCCCTCTATGCAAATTACATCACATGATGGACAGTGGATTTTGATTCAAAATGATCACCATCTGAAACCTTCTTCATCAATATCTCATTACCTAAATGAGTTATGAACATTGATCCAGTGGCTAAACCTACATAAAGTGATGATCTCCACAATACCAGTGGAATACTCAAACTGGATATAGGGGGGCAGAGTGTACTATGACAAAATGTAGACAAAGATGATCAAGTCCTACCCTATATTGCTGAGTAATTATGTTCCTTAGATGTATGTTACACTCTGCAACCATTCAACCGGGTATCTGGAAGATGTGTATTACATAAATTGAGACTGTCTGGGATGAACCACAACTTTTTCTGTCCAGTCTCGGTGAACACACAGGCAAATCTGACAGCAGATTTCATTAGAAGCAGATAAACTGGGTCGAATGAGATCTGCCTCTCTAATCTGGTATATTTTAGTGGATGATCACTTCAATGTCTAGGACTGGCAAGATTTTGTCTGCATTAAAAACATTTCACCTGATCAAGTATGACAGTGATTAGTATACTGGTTAAGGCACATTGTATATATATATTACGGGGTACCCAAGTCAAACATTATACAGCATTATTAAAGTTAAAGAGAACAACTCCACTCCCTGTAAAGTGATGATATGCAGATATGTTGTGAACTTATTGAAGCATAAACACATTATTTTCAGATGAAAAATAGTTATTTTCCATAAAAATAAAATGTTATGTGTTTGTTATAATTAGTACACAGGAATTCTGCAGTATTTTTTTTATGGATGGATAAATGTACTGGTTACAATAGGTGCTTGTCAGCGGACTGCTATCCAACGTATGTTCAGCTGTCATATATTTGTGCGAGTACAGTGCCGTTTGGTACACCCAAAGGTTATTTTATATTTTGTGATGTGGTTTACTCAAAATTAATTAAATATTACAAATATTAATTTTATATTTCTATTATTTTTATTATTAATTATTAAAATGCAGACAGTTTGGTATATCAATATCTGATATTATCGCCATCATACGCAGCTTTATTTCAGAAACCGCTCAATCGAGTAAGTTTTTCTGCTTTTCTGGTGTATTTTCTTTGAAAACTTGCTACCAAATTCATTAGTCTGTAACATGAAAACATGCATCAAATCATGAAACTTCACTGATATGATCACACTTTCTGAAATTTCATTAATTTTAAAAAAATCTAACATTTCGGCAAAAAACACTATTTTGTGCACATACTCTGAAAAAAACCTTTTCTTCAACACAGTTTGGTCAGTTGGTGCCAAGATTCAATTTGAGAATTGGAAAACCAAAACATTTGAGAGAAATTCATGCATAGTTACTTTTTTATCAAAAGTTTAAATATCAGAATAATTTTTGCATGATATGGACTACTATCTCAGGATTTGCCATAATACACAGATATTTCTTTATCAAAAATATAATTCACTACAAAATTTTGTAAACATTCATTAAAATTGTGACTTTTTGACTCCTTCCATTCGGTAGCCGAGTGGCACGGGGTTGCATCGCTGATGTATGTGTGAAAGTTTGCCAGTTACTTGCTGACGGGTGTTGGTTCTCTCCCTGTATTCTGGCTTCCTCCACCTCTAAGACTCACCATATGAATGAAATAACCTTGAGTGTAACAATTCAGCTATTTCATTTCTGAGAGGGAAGTAGGGTGGGGGGGGGGATTCTCTTCCTGAGTTTTTCAAAATATGTAGCGGGAATTAATGGTTCGGATGTGTTAATACACATTGGGGTGTTAATTTTGGCACTGATTGAGTGTTTGAGCAATTGAATTATCAGAACACTACAAAATCAAAAAGATTGTTTTATTACTCGAGATTACTCAAGACTATTAAAATCTATTGGCTGTGAAACTATTTACATTATGTGTAGGATGACACTTTGTCGATAAAGCACAGCTACTCATGCTGATTGGGCGAGTCCAGCATGGGAATGAAACCCGTGACACTCGGGGTTCCCCAAGCTTACCAATCGTGTAAGGTGGCGTACATTTAATGCACCTTTCTCCTCCAATATATCAGGTTGTCATACTCTGTAGGTGGGGAAATTCACTGAATTACTGGGGCATTCCATCATTTGGCGGCTGGCCTGTGGTAATTCCTCTAATAATTCAATCCCCCTATCAAAATTCAGTAACTCCGAATTTGGGGACAAAATTTAATCGGTTGTTCTAATAAAATTGACCACTCTCTGAAATCGATGAAATAACCAAGAAGTAATGGATTATCTGCAAGGTTTAGGACCATTTTATGAGCTTCCTGTTCTGATAAATTTTGTCACTGCCAGATTTTATGGTGGGAAAATTTCACTTCCTGTGATTGAATTATTAGAGGAATTACAATACCTCTCCGATAGGCTGAATGAACCTTCTCATAATCCCTCTAGGATTGGTTGATTTTCCTCCAGTTTACTTCACAAGCCAATGAATATGCTGGATTTCCATTTGAAAATGTGAATTGACCAATCGGATGCTTTAAAACTTGAAGATATCCCATGATGCACTGTTGTTTCTCTGAAACTTCATTATTGGCACGAGTCCAAAATTTAACTAGATATATCTTTAACAGTAAAATTGCATATGCAATTGAATGTACATGTATTCAGTTTTTAATCACACTGTAATCATGCTAACTCCGTATACATATGCCAAATCTTCACATGATTTGGTCACAGGCCGGGGGATGTAAGCGTTTTCATATGTCCTGTGAAAATTGGGCTGCATATCCAGGAAAATTTAACTGTTGACATAAAAGTCCTATTCTGAATGTTCGAGGAGGTGGAATGCGGGATTATGTTATAATGGAATGGAAATCCAGGATTATACCAAGGACTGGATCCAGTCAGAATGGAAATCTAGGATATACCAAGGACTGCATTCAGTCAGAACAAAAATCCAGGATTATGCCAAGGACTGGATCCTGTCGGAATGGAAATTCAGGATTATACCAATTAAGAACTGAATCCAGGATTGGGCTGGATCCAGTCAGAATGAAAAACCAGGATTATATCAAGGACTGGATCCGGCAAATCCGTCATGTAAGACACATACAATAGGTGACTACATGTAGGGAACCATTCAACCAAGGAGTGAAAAGGGCCAAGTATATTGCACGCAAAGTGTTGCCGATTGAAGTTGTCTTACATGACGGGTCTACCCTGGATCCTGTCAGAATGGAAACCCAGGATTATACCATACCAAAGACTGGATCCACTCAAAGTAGACATCCAACATTTTCTGATAGACTGAATGAAGCGAAATCCTGAATGATCTCATTAGTTTAGAATTATCCATCTTTATTCGACTTAATCCAAACAAGTAGATAAAGCAGGTTTAAGTAATATCCAGGTCAATCCATTCTGCAGTATTTGAACTGTTAGAGTAGGTGAAATGCAGAATTATCCCAGAAAGGCAGGAAAATCCAAAAGCTAGATACAGTATGCCTGGATATCTAGGATTATCCAATTGGTGAATCCAGCAAAATCCACTTAAATAAGGTGTGATCAATTCAGAATATCTAAGACTTTACAATACACAGTGGGGTTGGATTGTTTTGAATGTCCACAAGGATCCAAAACAGCACAAGCCTAGTTAGATTCATTTTGAAATTTTGCAGGGGTATAGTCCATCGAGTGGAATATCCAACATACTCTCTAAAATAATTAGATTGAAATTCAATCTATCAGACTGGAATTAGTGACCAATCGTTTATTGGATTGAAAATATTCAATCTAATAGATTGAAAACGATAAAATGAATCTGTTGTAGACAGAAAATTCAATCTACTAGATTGAAATTTTCAATCTAATAGATGGAATATTCAGTCGAATAGATTGGTCACTAATTCCAATCTGATAGATTGAATTTTCAATCTAATTATTTTAGAGAGTATAGCTACATACATTTATTCTGCTGTAATTTTTCAAAACTTCTCACATCATAGCATGTCTATGTTAATATGGTAGCAACATTGGAGAGGAAATTGTATTTCCTGTTATTGAATCGGAGGACAAGATGAAAGTTTGCATCATATTGTGGATAATATTTATTTGCAATGTTAAAGCATCAAGTTCTTTGAATGTAAGGTAATTTGCTTTATATTATACATGTAATAATAATATATTTGTATTTCTACACATTTGCAATAATAATGAAAATATATATTCTCATGTATATTCAATATTGTTTAAAGAATCTCTTGAAATAAAGTTCTAATTAATTCAGAATCTTCTACTTTGTTGTTTAATATAATTTTTCCCAACCACTCAGGACTTGTCATTCTGGTTGATGGCTGCTCATGGTTCATACATCTTTTGACTTGCAGCCTTACAAACACAAATCCTCGGTCACTCAAGAACTATCATCCATTTATTCACGTTGTCTCCTAAAGTAGGGGTAAAACGGGAGTAGTGGATAAAGGGCAAACTTACGCAAGTTGACCTCAGAAATTTGCATATGACCTCTGTGACGTCACAGTTGGGTCGGCCATGTTGTAAAGCAAGATGGCGGTGTGGTTCGGGAATGTTCGGGACTGTTCGGGTTGTCGTCCCTGTTGTAAAGCAAGAGGGTGGGTGTCGTCCCTGTTGTAAAGCAAGATGGCGGTGTGGTTCGGTTATGTTCGGGCGTGTTCGGTGTGGTTCGGAGCTGTTCGTGTGTGTTCGTGTGTGTTCGGGCCTGTTTGGGCATGGTGGAAAGCAAGATGTCGGTTGTCGGTGCTGTTGTAAAGCAAGATGGTGGTTGTCGTCCCTGTTGTAAAGGAAAATGGTGGTTGTGGGCCCTGTTGTAAAGCAAGATGTCGGAGTGGGTTCGGGAATGGAGTGAAAAACATATAAAAGTAGGTGATTTTTAGTGAATGGGTTATAATCATTGGATTACTTTGGGAAGTGTTTAACTGACCTGATTTGCCTGCCTGCCTGCCTGCCTGCCCGCCTGTCCAGCCTGCCTGTCCAGTTTCAGTTCCTGCCTGACCAGTTCCAGCCATCCTGCCTGACCAGTTCCAGTCTGCCTGACTTGTAACCTGTCGGCCTGCTCCTGTCTCATCTCTAACCAGCCTGACCCGTGTGTTTGGAAGCATGACACGTGGAGAAGATTTTCCCTTTGACCCAGCGGTCCCTCCGGTAGAAGTTTTGCCTGAAGACGAGCGTGTGAGGGGGCTTTATCAACGACACTGGCCTACCATACGCCATTGTTTTCACCGTGACCGTCGTCTATTGGATTTGTATAACTTTCGACTGGAAGACTTCACGTATTTGTCTACTTACGCTGAGAGTATATTCAGAGACCAGGTGACAGCGTTCAAGTTGAATATGACATTTGGGTATATTTTACGGCAGAAGAACACGGACCAGCTGCGGTATTATTACCCGAGTAATAATACGTATGTGTTTGACCAGCCGTTCACGGTAACGGAATGGGATTCCCTGGAGCCACTGCTCGAACAATTGACTACGTTGGATCCGTTGCAATGGGCCCAGTTGCAACGTCCCAATTCCGAATGGCTTGTGGAAAGGGTGACCAACGTCACATTTTTTGTCACGAAAATGAGAGATCATCCTATCGGTGCTCCTGTACTACTCCCTCCTTGGCTGCTTCATCGATACGGCTTGTATCCATTAACCAGCGGGGCGCGTGGGTCCTACAAAGACCGGAAATGTTTGTTTCGGTGTTTGGCCGTACATGTGGACGGGTGTGACCCTCGGAGTTGTGACAGAGTGGCCAATGACTATTGGGAGCAGTATTTACAGCAGCAAGACATGGATCAGCGGCACTTCCGTGGCGTTCCTTTCAAGAATTTGGATGACGTGGAAACCCTGTTCAACATCAATATCTTTGTATACCGATTACAACAGGAGGACGATATATTGGTGGCTGAATTGGTGCGTCGTTCCACAGAACGGTACGCTTCTACCATGAAAGTGAATGTGTTTGACTACAATGGCGTGAGTCATTTTTCGTTGATACACAATATGAGCCAGTATTGTCAGTCTTACAGTTGCGCCCAATGCCATCGGGTGTTTCACCGTACCTCCCACTTACATCGACACGAGAAGATTTGTACGAACGCTGTGAAGCGCGTCTATCCTGGTGGTGTGTATCATAATACGCCTACTATTTTCGAGGAACTGGCCGATGAGGGTCTCATCATACCGGAGGCGGACCGTTATTTTCCGTACCGGGCGTGTTATGATTTTGAGGCCTTGTTGGAGCCCATGGACTTGTTTTCTGCCAAAACACAGTGGACGCAGCGCCATATTCCCCTCAGTGTGAGCATTTCCAGCAACGTACCTGGCTATGACGCTGCACCGGTCTGTTTCGTGTCTACCGGTGATGCCCATGAGTTAATCTCCCGCATGATGGGGTATTTAGAAGAAGTCAGCGCGGCCAGTACGGAATTGTTGGTGTGCAAGTTCCAGGACATACTGGACCAACTGGACGATCGGATTCCTATACCGGGTGTAGCGTTTAGTGATGATGAAGAGTCGGAGTCGGAGTCGGTGTCGGAGTCGGAGCCCATGCAGTCGCACGATGATGTGCCTTTACCCAAACCGTATGCCGAGAAATTGAAAGCGCGTTTTTTACAATACCTAGGCCAGTTACCGGTGCTGGGATTCAACTCGGGGCGCTATGATTTAAATATGGTGAAGGAATTTCTCTACCCTTACTTGGCCCAGGCGAATACCATCAAGTCGGTCATCAAGAAGATCAATAATCATATGGCCCTGACTACCACATCACTCCGTTTCCTGGATGTACGCAACTACCTAGCGCCTAATTATAGTTATGATCAGTGGGTGAAGGCGTATGACTGTGCACAAACGAAAGGTCTGTTCCCTTACACGTATATATCGACGCTCGACCGTTTGGCGGAAACACAGTTGCCACCGCGGCAGGCCTTCTTTAACGATTTGAAGCAAGTGGAATGTTCGGAAGACGCGTACCGTGAACTAGAGCAGGTATGGAACGATCAACACATGGAGACGATGCGAGATTTCCTCATATGGTATAATAACCTGGATGTGGTTCCTTTCCTGGAAGCGGCTGAGAAAATGGTTCAACTGTTTCGTCGTGAAATGCATGTGGACATCTTCAAGGAGTGTTTAAGTTTACCGGGTGTGGCGCTTCGCCATCTTTTTCAAGCGTGTCCGACGTACTTTTCGTTGATACAGCAGAAAGATGCGGACATGCATGCGTGTTTAAAGGCGAACATTGTGGGTGGTCCCAGTCTTATATTCCACCGTTATCACGAGAAGGACGTGACTACTCTGCCGGGTGGAAAATCTTGTGCAAAGATTATTGGTTTCGATGCCAATGCGTTGTACTTGTGGTCACTCGCTCAACCTATGCCCAGTGGGCATTACACACGTTGGTTGGCCGAAGGGCGGCATTTTACGCCCCAACGCGCTTCTTCCAAACATCTCGCCGACCAGTGGATAGATTGGGAAGCCTATCGACGGGGAATTACTATACGACACCAGACCAACGCCACAGAGAAGCGCATAGGCGATCGTCGCCTTCCCCGTCGATGGGTTTGCCCTGGTGGGTAACACACCCACTGTATTCCAATTTTACGGTTGCTATTGGCACGGTCACGAATGCCATTTTAGTGCTGGGTGTTTCAACCACCGACGTGGGAAAACAGGTGAGGAATTACGCAAAGAAGTGGTGGAGAACGCGGATTATGTGAAAGAGAGAGGCTACCATCTCATTGAGATGTGGGAGTGTCAATTTCACACCCTGTGTGAGGCCCTACCTCATTTACGGCGTTTCCTCAAAGAGCGCGAGTATCCGTTGAGTCGTCGTCGACTGCTGAGTCTACCCCAGATGTTCGACGCCATTCGTTCGGGGGACCTGTACGGCTTTGTCGAATGTGATTTGCATGTTCCCGACACTCTCAAACCTGTCTTTGCCCAGTGCCCGCCCATCTTTAAGAACACGCTGGTGGGTCGAGATGATATTGGCGACACCATGGGAGCCTACGCAGATCAACACGAGTGTTTACCCCAACCTAGACGCATGCTCATTGGTAGTATGTGGGGAGAGAAGATGTTGTTGGGCACTCCGCTATTGCAGTGGTATATGCGGCACGGTCTGGAGATTACGAAAATACACCAAGTCATACAGTACGTACCTCACGCCTGTTTTGCGGCGAATGCCGACATTGTGACGTCTGCCCGTCGTCAAGGCGACCAAGACCCCAGTAAGGCCATCATCGGTGAAAGTTGGAAGCTCACGGGTAACGGCTATTATGGCAAAACGGTAACCAACCAGGACAAGCACGTGAACGTGAACATTTGTAATACTACTCAAGCCCGCAAAAAGGTCAATTCTCCTCTCTTTCGGTCGGTGGAGGTCATCGATGACGACACGTATGAAATCACTTTAGCCAAGAAGACTATCCGTTACAACTTACCCCTGCAGATTGGATGTATGGTATACCAGGTGGCCAAGCTGCGCATGCTGCAGTTTCTATATGACTTTATGGGTGTCTATTTTAATGCATCAGACTGGCAACTCATAGAGATGGATACGGACTCAGCCTACATGGCCGTCTCTAATGCGGATTGGGAGTCCCTGGTGAAACCCGAGTTACGGCACCAGTATGAGATGGAACGGGACCAGTGGTTACCGCGACGTGACCATTACCAGTATGATAAGCGGACGCCCGGGCTCTTCAAGCTGGAGGGGAGTGGGGATGCTATGATTGCGCTCTCCTCCAAGACGTATTACTGTTACGGGGGAGACGAAAATAAGTTTAGCTGCAAAGGAGTGAACCGGCGCGATCCCAACATCGACAAAGCTCTTTACCTGGACGTGTTGCAAAGTCAGGCCAGTGCGAGTGGCACGAATCGAGGATTCCGTGTGGTGGACCATCAGATGCGCACCTATATCCAGCAACGAGACGCCTTTACTTTCTTTTATCCCAAACGAAAAGTATTGGCCGACGGTGTCAGCACTACCTACTTGGACTTGTAAAAAATGTGGAACATTAACTGTGGAGTCACGAGTTATAAAAACTGTAAAAGTCAGGATGGCCGAGTGGTCTAAGGCGCCAGTTCTAAGTACTGGTGGGGTGATACCCTGCGTAGGTTCAAATCCTACTCCTGGCAGAACTTTTTTTTTAATCACTACTACTACTACTATTCTATGTGTACATACCACCTGTATTCTATTTGTATATAGCCTTCTTGTTGACTTAAATAAAGAGAGAGAGTCAAAATCATTTTTTTGTGTTTTTTCAACTCTTTATTCAACAATGATTCACGTCAGAACGTCATAACAATATAATGTGATAATAATAGGGGTCTGCGCATGTTTTTAAGTGAACCAGAGAAATGGTGCATGCACATTAAACCGAGAGGCTGTCCAGTCATAGACCAGGACATCACGGTCTTCGGCTTGACAATAATCATCAAACATATGTACAATGGTGGACAGTGAATGTCCTCTACTCCGGTGAGTGAGATCAAACACACAGTACTGTCCGCACACACTACTCAAGGGGCCTTGTAATCTTTGCGTATTCCAACGCCACTCTGTCGTGGAGACGTCCATGAATTTCACTAAATCGGCATGGAGGGGTGCAAGTCCGTA
This sequence comes from Hanleya hanleyi, assembly GCA_036873755.1. Classification (NCBI taxonomy): domain Eukaryota; kingdom Metazoa; phylum Mollusca; class Polyplacophora; order Lepidopleurida; family Hanleyidae; genus Hanleya; species Hanleya hanleyi. Next base: position 92,724 of record JAVTVY010028517.1, read on the forward strand.
GGAATCAAAGTATTCGCCTTGGCCTTGGGTGTCCACGTACACCGCTATCCAATGTTCACCGGGTCGACTCTTCGGGTCTGTATTTAGGATGTAGGCTGCAGGGGTGGTGGAGTGGATGGGAAACACATTGCGTGGAAATACACCTCGAAAGGGGATCTTGGGATCTCGCTGGAGTATGCGCATCAGCTGTTCTGTATTCATGGTTTTAGTTGGCGAAGTCACACAGCACGTTTCTTTGCGCATCCACGCTGATGACGTTGTCAAACTCGGCGTAGCAAATCACGTTGATGGTGCTGGGTAGAGCCACGGAGAAACGCAGTTCCAACCGTAGGTTTCCTTTCTTCAGTAAAGCCAGTTGATGATCGTGTTCCAAGGTAGGGGTGAGGTCAAAGGCGAACAATGTGTACCCACGGGTAAAGTCTTTTCGAGTGATGGTATTGCCTTCGTCCTGGTTGTTTTGTCCTGTGGCTATAAACAGGTTCAGGTAGGACCGCACATAGTTTCCGTTAGTAAAGTCTGGTTGTAAGGGTCGGGCTGGAATTTGATGGCCGGCCACGTGCAGTGCCACAAAGTTGATGTTGAAATGATCAAATTTGAACGGATTCTCAGCCAAAGCTCCATTGAATGCGGTGTTGGTCACACACCCCACGGTAAGCCGTTTAGGCAGATCTCCTAGAAATAAATTCTCTCTGTTGGCCATCATCGTCCCTGCGGGTACCGAGAACACCTTGGTCTGTACGCGTCGGATGGGGTACAGGGCTGGTTTTTTCGCTAAGGCTTGCATGTGACTCAGCAACACCCCCTGTTGCAAATCTACCGTACGGACAAACAGGACTGCATCTTCAATGATGATCTTGCAGTTGAGAGCGTCCGCCCCACCGCCCATTAAGGCAAACAAAGGTGAGGCACGGATCAACTTGATCTTGATGGTTACACCGTTCATCATGTAGCGATCTTGCATGAACACATCGGCGTGCAGTCGTCCCATCATATCGATGGACTTGCTTTCGCTTGCTAATTTTTTGCGTCTGGTGTACCCAGTATTGCCAGGGAGTAGATAGTTGTGGTATCCGGGTGTATCCCTGTGGTACAGTTCAGCTTGTAAGTGTGATAGTTTGGCATCACTGCCGTACGACAACAGCGTCTCCAGGTAGGCTCGATACGGATAGGTATTGGTGGACGTACTGATGAGTCTATCGTTCAGACTGATATCCACCTGTTGGAACAGGGAGTGCAGCCAAAGATTCACCGGGCTTACATTTGTTTCGACCGCTAGGTTCGTCCCATCCTGGTTCGTTATTTTAGCTTTGACGTACAAGTAGGAGTTGGCTAAATCCAGGTAGGCCGTATCATTGTTTTGAATGGAAAATTCTATGGGCCCCACGCCCGTCAGGCTAGCCAGGGGTCGATGTTCTACCCAACGTCCTTCGGCTACACTGGTTTGAGTGGGTGGAATAGTCCACAAATCCAATTCACTGTTGGTAGACGGACATGACTCGGAGTGAATGAAGGCCATTATGCGAAGATGTCTCTCCTACTACTACTATTACGTCTCTTCTTCTTCTTCTTCTGGGGTGTAGTAGTCCTTCTCTGGGGTGTGCGTCGTCGTCGGTGGGTGGGCCGTCGACTGACTCTTCGCGGTGTCAGTCTTTGTCTTTTAAGGGCTTTGGCCAGCAACACACCCCCGGCTTCTTGAGCCCGGCGTTTGAAGGCTTGTCGGGGTGCTGCGCCTTCCATCACATCCTCGGCCATGCGCAATCCACTTTGTACCGCTTGTTTCCCTACCGTTTTCACACCCCGTGTCACCATGGGCAGGAATGTTTTGACGATACTCCCCAGTATGTTTCCCAAGCCATGTCCACGTTGCGTGCGTGCCCCACTAAACATGGACATGCCGCCTCCCGTTTGTTTTTTGTAGTAGTCGGCATAGCTGGGCGTATGGCACTCGTAAGGCACGTACATTATTATTATACGAAGTGAGGAGAACGGGTTTGTCGGAAAGCAAGTGTCAGCACCACTTTTCCTCGCTCGAATGGGATCGGCCGTCCCGTGTCATCTCTTATATCCACCGTGATCGTGTCGATATCGGTATGGCGTACGGGCAGGAACATGATAGGGTTGAAACTGTGGGTGGCTTGTTCGCCATACGTCTTGCTAACGGGCACCACTCGTAACAGAGGTGTGTTCATATCACCCACAATATGGCTGTCCACGGCATCCGAGTAGACGTACAGTGCGTACAGGCCTTCTTTCATATCCATCAAATGGGAACCGTACTCATTGTAGGGACCCTTCATGACCACGTGGTGAGACAGCCGTAATATTTCCTGTAGTCTAGAACTCAGTTTCACGTTCACGAGCGGGGTCAGCCGGATAAAGCTCTTTTCGTTGTGTTCGTTGACCTCGAAGCACAGGTTTCTCTTCAAGCGCTTGGATAACAGGAGTGATGCATCATTCGTGAACGTCAGTAGAGCCTTGTACGTCATCAAGGCATTCAGAGCCGCTACGAACTTCTGCGGTGTATCGTATTGGCCTGCGGGGAGCGTTAGTCTGTAGATTTTTTCTTCGTACACCACTTCGTACCATATTTCTCCGTGTTGTATGTTGTACCATGAGTAAGGGTATTGAATCTCCACCAGTCCACATTCCCAGCGTCCCGATAAATGTAACGGTTGAGGTAATTGCGTGACATACTTGGTCAAGGTGTTGTCAGGAAACACGTCGAGTGAGCTATTACTGGGCAACGTCAGGTAAAACATGATGACAACTGATGGGGTTGTGGCTTCTGCACCGGTTTTTTATAGTATTATTAGTAGGGTTCCCAGTGACTGGCCTTGGGGGTGGGGGTCCCCACTCGGCGTTGTGGCAGTGATTTGAAACGTCCAAAGCGTCGTGCTGGTGTTTTGGGTGGTGACATCAGCTCCCAAGAGGCCTGCTGTGGTGGTGGTGGTGGTGGTGATGGTGCTGAGGATGGGGTGTTCGATTGCTCCATAAAGGCCCAACGGTTAGGATTGCCTACCAATTCTTGTGGGATGTGCGTATCTTTTAAGCCTTCAGCAAACACTTTCCAGCCCGGGGGGTTGGAATGTTTGCGTGCCCGTACCATATCGTTGATCAAATCGGTGATATGAGACCCCGGTACCACTTTGTTTCGAATCAGTAGCTTTCCTTCCGCATTCCAACCCATATCGGCATGTTGTTTCACCCGGTCCAACAATAAACGGGCCCGCGTCTTGTAGGCTTTAGGCACACTGTTCAACACTTCTTCTTCCAGCTGAGGTGATGGAGCAGCAGCCCCTGTTGTAGTTGTGGGTAGTGATGGTGTGGGTAGTGGTGGTGGTGGTGACGTAGTACTAGTACTACTTGCTACGCCTCTATATTGATCCATAAACGTCTGGTACCGGTTCAGTGTATGATGGTAGCGTTGAATTTTCTCGTGATCGGAGAGTCCACGTTGTTGCAGTATACTATTCATTTCTTCATCCAGAGATTGGAGTTGTTGCACGGTGGCCGGCACGGGATAGGGCGATTGTAAACTCTGTAACAATCGCGGTTCGACCAGCATCATTTTTTTCGTATGTTCCATGTTAGCGTCCTCCTCCTCCTCCCAAGATAGAGCCGAGTAATGGCCCCAGTACACCCACGGCTAAGGGAGCGAGGAGTGCACCGAGAAATCCACCGCGCTGTAACACCTGTTTCTTTTTCTTCAAACTCTCCGTCTTCTTGACTAACGTTCTGAGACCTGCCTTGTGCCGTTGCAAGTACAGCACTGAGGGGGACATTGCCTTTTAACACATTATGGGCCACTTCACACAAACACCGTACCAATTCGGGCTCCGCGCCGCGCACCAGGGCCCGGCCCACCTCCGGTGGCGCGCTGCGGAGTACGCGGAGCGCGGGCGCGTGTCTGCGTAGCCGTGCCGACATGATGAGTGATGGCTAGAGTGGCTTGTCTTCTTCTTTTATTTTTTTTTTTTATTTGGGCGTGTACACCGTCTGGATCTCGTCGGGAAAAATGTGAGTACGCAATCGAAGGGTAGAGGGCGTGTCTTGTTTCAAGTCGATGAGTAGATAGCCGTGAGCGGGTTGGGTAGCATCTTCAAAGGCTTCTCGTACAAAGGCCGTGTTTTTAGGGTACATCTGTTGGGCCAGATGGGTAATTTGCGAGGCGTCTCGGGGGTTTTTGAATAACACCACATACTGAGCATTCAAACTAATGTTCCGGTGCTCTTTGTTCTTACTGAAGAGATTCTGCACGATGTAGATAATGCTCAACCGACGATGATGGCTGCCTTTGGTAAAGAGACGGGTGATTCGACTGTCCGTTTCCGTCATGAGATCGTCCACCACTACCAACGTGTCTTGGGGTGTATCCTCAGGGGGTAAGCCTTCCACTAAGGTGAGACCCGGGACACGGGCCAGTGCCTCGTACGCGGGTTGCCAAGCGCCATAACACCACAGGATTCCAGCTACAGGCGGTGAAATCAGGGCTGCCCTGTGTTCGATGAGGCGTTGAACGAAGTGTGTTTTTCCCGAGGCTGTCGGTCCAGCGATGAGACACGTGAAAGGATGCTGCCATCGAGGGTCCATATTTCTTTCTTTCTTTCTTTTCTTCTTTCTTCTTCTTATTTGGTGATTTGCGCTTCCCGATTAGAAGCCCACCAGCGTTCCCGTGGATCCCACCGGGGATCGTAGTCCAATGGGTACCGTTGTGGGTACCGTTGTCGTGGTAAACGTGATTCACCGGAACCCAGGTGAATCGTGTTGGTAGGTGTAGGGGTGATGGTGGTGTAGTGGAAACGTTCGAATCGGCGAGTAGATACGGTGCCGGTAGGTTGATGGCGGTGGTGAGGTCGAGTAGTAGTACGCTTAGACGGTGGTGTGGTAGGGCTGAGTGTGGTGATGATAGGTTCCGTCGTCGTCGTGGTCTCAGGGGTTGATACGGCAGGCTGACGGTCAGGTGGTGGAGGTGTACGCTTAAAAAACGGTGTGGTAGGAGGGACAGGCTGGCGGTGAGGTCGAGGCGTACGCTTAAAAAACGGCGATGTAGGAGGGCGAGTCGTCGTCGTGGTGAGGTTGGTGATCGTGGTAGTACTGTTGGGGTGTTGTTGCACTTGACGTTCAGGCACCGGTGGAGCAGCACTTGGACGACTGAGTGTTGAAAAACAGGATATCAGGTAGGACAAATCGTAGAACACACCTCCAAATAAGGTACCCAGAAGCACTATCGCACACAACAGCGTACCGACTTGGCCTTTTCGAGTCTGTAACATTAAGGGTAGACGTTCACGCTCCATGGTATCTCCATCTACACTGAGGGGAAGCTGGTGATGTACGGAAGAATTTATAGACGTTTCATGTCACGGCCGGATACCCAGGAATTAAACGAATTGGGCCACCCTTGCCATTTGACGAAATGATAGGGGATTCCCCGTCGACGTTCCGTTTTCAAAATCTTTTCCACCGTGTAGTAATCTTTCCGTGTTTTCACCACCGGTTGTAATTCGGCTTCATAAAACGTGCCTTGCAGTGTTTCGCCATGTAAATCTTCCAGTTGATAGACGTGTGGCTGTCGAGGTTTATGGCGAACAATGACAAAGTGCTCGTCACTCCAGTTGGGCAAATAACTTTTCTCAAATTGTCCTTTCACTTTACTCACGCGTACCACATCTCCACGTTTGTAACGGGGTGACGTGCGTGATGATGATGATGATGGCTGCTGGTACAGCGTACGGCGCACTTGATGTTCGTTGCCTTTTGTCACATCGAGGGGAGCTCGCTGGATACTGCGATGATAGGCTCGATTGTACCCTTTCACCAGTTGCGGTAGTACATCGAGGTAGCGTCGAGTGTTTTTGGCGGTAAAATACTTATACATTCGCCCTTTGAAGGTGCGATTGAATCGTTCCACCACAGAGGCTTTGGTCTCGTTATACGTATGGAAGAAAAATACTTTCTGTTTCTTAAGAAAAGCTTGAAAGGGTCGGTTGAGAAATTCTGTACCTTCATCCGTTTGCAAATACAGGGGTTTGCGGCCCGTCTTGAAAATCTGCTGGAATGCCCGTATCAAATTCTCTCCTGTTTTGGTACGAACGGGTAGTACCCAGGCGTACTTCGATAAAATATCGATACAGGTCAACATGTACCGATAGCCATCATTGTGGGAAGCAAATCGACTCATATCCACCAAATCCGCTTGCCATTGTGCGTCTACACCTCCGACGATCACTCGGTTACGGCGAAAATGTCGTCGAGCTGCTCGATGTAAACTATACGTGTCTTGGGTTTTTAACCAGTCTCGTACTTCAGTTCGATTAATGCCTTGCGAATGGGCAGCTCGAGCCAACGCCGCCACAGCGCTATAAGCGGCTGGACTGCTAGGATTGTAATATAAATCGGTTAACACCTTGTTGACAGTGGTACGCCACGTGGATTCCGATCGACTACCCCTTTTTTTGTTTTTTCGAGGTGCCATACTGGAGGTTGTGGTGTGTTGACTTTCTCAGGGAACACTGACACTCTAGCCCTCTGTGCGCCCTATACATAGTACTTCATCCACTTTGGGCATTTTCCAAGGCCTAGCATACATGTATGTTATTTCAATACATGCAATGATTTAACATAGGAACGACTACTCACCTCTATATTCTATAGTATTATTACCCATCTGCAAAAAAATCTCAGGATTGTAAAATTAACCCAGGAAGGGTGGTGGCGCGCGCACGTGGACGTAAACATTGGGGTACTCTCCACGCGTTCATTTAACATGGAAATTGGCTAGTGTGGAGAATGTACCAAATCAAGGGGATTCTGGCGTAAGTGAGAGAGACTGTATATCATGGATACTTCTCAGGGCCAAAACCTCCAATGTTATTTCAATACATGCAATGATTTAACATACGAATTGACTAGTGCGAAATTTCGTGCAAAATGAAGAGATTCTGGCGTAACCCAGGAAGGGTGGTCGCGCGGACGTCGGCGTAAACATTTGGGTACACCCACCAATCAGCGATGCGGTGTGACTCTGATGCTATTAATACACAATCACAATGATTTTAACATGGGAATTGGCTAGTGCGAATTTTCGTGCAAAATGAAGAGATTCTGGCGTAACCCAGGAAGAGTGGGGAGTTGAGATTTTGGCGCCAATTAGAGCATCACGCGGTTCTTCTCAGGGGCAAACCTCCAATGTTATTTCAATACATGCAATCATTTAACATAGGAACAGATACTCGCCTCTATATTCTTATTCATCAGTATATTACCAATCTGCAAAAATCTCAGGATTGTAAATTAACCCAGGAAGGGTGGTCGCGCGGACGTCGGCGTAAACATTTGGGTACTTTCCACGCAATCATTTAACATGGAAATTGGCCAGTGTGAGAATGTACCAAAATCAAGGGATTCTGGCGTAAGTTAGAGACTATAAACTATATTCATCATAAGTATAATGATAATGATGCATGCACGCCACGCGGCCCTTCTCAGGGCCAACACCTCCAATGTTATTTCAATACATGCAATGATTTAACATACGAATTGACTAGTGCGAAATTTCGTGCGAAATGAAGAGATTGTAGCGTAACCCAGGAAGGGTGGTCGTGCGGACGTCGGCGTAAACATTTTTTTGGTACACCCACCAATCAGCGATGCAGTGTCACTCTGATGCTATTAATACACACACACAATGATTTTAACATGGGAATTGACTAGTACGAATTTTCGTGCAAAATGAAGAGATTCTGGCGTAACCCAGGAAGAGTGGGAGTTGAGATTTTGGCGCCAATTAGAGCCAATGAAATGTCTTTGAAAAGAACCAATCAGCCATCATTAAAAAGAACCAATGAAACCCGTAGGCGGTAATTCAAACTACCAATGAAAAACTACTGTATTTTCGTATAAAGCCAGCGGGAGCGTGCATAGCGTCACTCCAAACACATACTTTGACAGGGAAAGATGTACCACCACCAGCAAAAAGTGCGAGTTGTAGCCAAGATGTCCACCACGCGGGGAGCAGCCAAAGCCAAAGCGAAGAGAGAGAAAAAGGCAAGAAAAGAGAAGATGTACTGGATGGAGGCCATGAAGTCCTGGGCCGAAGAGAACATCAATATGACGATCGACAAGTGGGCCCAACTTCATGGCCTCATGACGGCTGCTCCCCGCAGCAGCAATCTCAACGGAGAAGATTTTATCACTTTCTTGGAAAGTATATTACGGCAAAGAGAACACGAAGAAGAAGAAGCAGAGGAGATGCAGCCGCCCCAAATTCCACCCAGCACCATTGGACGAGACATCCCGATAACACCGGGGCCGTCGGCGAGCCACTATACCATGCTGCCTGTTTCGATGTTCATTCCACTACAGGAAGAGTGAGAGGAAATCCAACGGCCCTTTTCAGGGCCAACCATTCCAACGGCCCTTTTCAGGGCCATCCAATCCAACGGCCCTTTTCAGGGCCAACCATTCCTCCGAAAGAGGAACTTCTAAACAAGGCACATTCAATTGAAATCCTACAATCTCCTCTCCTCTATATTCTATAGTATTATTAGCCATCTGCAACACCAAAAAACAATCCCTGCCCCTATCAACGGCCCTTTTCAGGGCCATCTCCTTACTTGAAACATAGACACAGTGAACGGATTGTAAAAATTAACCCAGGCAGGGTGGTGGCGCGCGGACGTCGGCGTAAACATTTTAGGTACTCTCCACTTCGACTATCGACTCTATTAATAGACGCAATCATTTAACATGGGGCTTTGCTAGTGTGAATTTTAGTGTCAAATCAATGGGATTCTGGCATACATGTGCATTAAATACAGTGCACGCGGCCCTTTTCAGGGACAAACCTCCAATGTTATTTCAATACATGCAATGATTTAACATAGGAACGGGTACTCGCCTCTATATTCTATATATAGTATTATTACCAATCTGCAAAATCTCAGGATTGTAAATTAACCCAGGAAGGGTGGTCACGCGGACGTCGGCGTAAACATTTTGGTACACCCACCAATCAGCGATGCGATGTCACTTTGATGCTATTAATAGACACAATCATTTAACATGGGAGTTGGTTAGTGTGAATTTTCGTGTCAAATCAAGGGATTCTGGCCATCAAGGAGATTCTGGTCAACACTCGTTTCAGGGCCAACCTCAATGTTATTTCAATACGTGCAATGATTTAACATAGGAACAGATACTCGCCTCTATATTCTGATATAGTATTATTACCAATCTGCAAAATCTCAGGATTGTAAATTAACCCAGGAAGGGTGGTGGCGCGGACGTCGGCGTAAACATTTTGGTACACCCACCAATCAGCGATGCGATGTCACTTTGATGCTATTAATAGACACAATCATTTAACATGGGAGTTGGTTAGTGTGAATTTTCGTGTCAAATCAAGGGATTCTGGCATACATGGGCATTAAATACAGTGCACGCCACTCTTTTTAGGGACAATTCTAATGGTATAAACATAGGAATGGGTTTTTTAACATGGAAAAAAAATTCATGTGTTATTTTTTTACCTATTGTTACCTTTAGGTGTGTGCATGTGCAGGAGTTGGGTGTTTTTTTATTTTTTGTGCTGAGTTAGAAGTCTCTCTTTCGGAGAAATGGTTGGCCCTGAAAAGGGCCTTTGGAGATGTAAGGGTTTACATCATTGGGGAGAAATTTATCCGCCGCCGGGTACACACGGGACAATCCATGGTGACAAAAATACACTCTAGGGGTGTATCATTGAACATAGGGTCGTCTTTTGGGTAGGTCTGTGTGGCGTCCATACAGCGTAGACACAGGGCTTGGTGGCCACAGGGAAATATTGCATATTTTGCAAAACGTGTAGCGCATTGTACACAGCGTAAAAACCGGGCTGGTGTCCATTTTACGGGTGGTGCCAGTCTTCTTTTTATGGTAGTAGCGTAGTCATGCAGGTGTTGAATTTCTTGTTTTTGTTGTTCACTCCTTTTTCTTTTTCTTCCTACGCTTTTCTCCTTTCCCTCTTCTGGCTGTATTCTCGTTCCCTGGCCTCCCACGCCATGATCGGGACCGGGTAGCAGTTGAACTTGGCTATCTTCTTCTTGATCATAGTGTTGGAACACATGTTGGAGCATTTGTTGAAACGGTGGCCTTTCCAGGGAGGTGACATCATCATCATCATCATGCTGTAGTACCGGTTCTTCTTCTTCTTCTTCTTGTTGATCTGTAAATAGGCTGGACTGTAATAAATCATCTACATCTAGCCATTGGTCCTCTATCGGTGGGTGTTGTGTACTTTCCAGTGCAGTGACATCATGCTGTGGTACCGGAGAGTGTTGTTCATCTGGGGGCTGTAATATATCATCCAGCCATTTTGTGTTCTGCATCGGTGAGAGTGATAGGTGACTATCACTCAGCAAGTCTTTCATCACTGCATCAATATCCATTATTTCAGACATCATGTAATTGTGAATGAACAAGATAAAAAACACTGCTATTTATACCGTACAGCACGCGGACGTCAGCGAAATGGAGGATGCAAACGTACACGCTGCAAGAAAATTTGTGTTTCTTTGACAATTTTAAACCCCGTGTGATTTTGCAATAAATGCCAGGTCAGTATAAAAATTATTTCAAATTGAACGGGGGCAACTCAGGGATGTAGCATTTAAAAATTAAGAAAATTAGCAGTAGACTAAGCCACTATTTTAATGATTTCATCCATTTTAGACGCGTAAGACAAAAAAATTAACCCAGGAAGGGTGGTTGCGCGTGCAAAATCTCAGGATTGTAAATTAACCCAGGAAGGGTGGTCGCGCGGACGTTGGCGTAAACATTTTGGTACACCCACCAATCAGCGATGCGGTGTAACTGTGATGCTATTAATAGACACAATCATTTATCATAACACTGCATTGCCCCCGAACATCTCCGAATCACAGCGCCATGTTGGTTTACAACAGGGCCGACACCCACCGTGTTGATTTACAACATGAGTGCCTACACATATATATATATATATTTAGCGCGATCAATGTTATTACCATTCATACACAATAATACATCATGACTACAAGAAGACTAGTATTCGAGGATCCTAGAGACCATAGGGAGGTGATTACACATGAAGAGGATGGCGGTGTCACGATTATTACAAGCCTACAGCGAGTGCATCAACGTCATATTACCGATACGTTGAGACGACAAAGTGCACAACAAGACCAAGAGGTGACGGCGGCTATGGATGAAGATAATAATGATGACACGGACGAAGAAGAACTGCCCACCGTACAGTGGTTAAACTGTAACAGAAACTGTCACAAACCACCAGAAAATACAACGGCTACCCAAACGCCAATTATAACAACATCGGAAACAGAGATGCCAGCTACAACAGCACCACCTGAACAACAACAACAACAACAACAACAACAATACTCTTGCGACGAGGTAACCCGCATGAACGAAGAGATGCTGCGCCTACACGACCAGGTGGCCAGCCAAAACGAACAGATGGACGAAATGAGAGAAGACATGAAGCAAATGGACAGAGTCAAGGTTCAACTACAAAAAGACCTGCATAATGAACTAAGTAAAGCCAACTGCAGTGTGTGTACAAACGAGGACACAGAGTACGCCCTATTTCCGTGCGGACATTTATGCGTATGCGAAGAATGCTGGGTGACACTAACGTGTACAGGGGCTGAGTGCCACTGCAATGAAACCGACGAACAGCATTTTCAAATAAAGTGTCCCGTCTGCAGAAGGCAGGTAGCCGGAGTGAAGAAAATCTACCGCTCCTAAAAAAAAAACAAGTGTAGTAACACTTTCCAACGGCCCTTTTCAGGGCCACCCCATTCCTTCGAAAGAGAAACTTCTAACTGAGCACAAAAAATATAACATCAGCTCCCCCACTAAATGAACACTAACACGCATTTTTTTTAAATTTTTTTGAAATTTTTTTTTATTTAACACAATAGAATGAAACAAACATGTTTTTATCTGAATGTTTTCAACTTGAAAAGTAGTTCAATATTTATACAACAACAACACTAACACAATAGAATGAACGTATTTACAACAGTGAAACTGGAAATATTGAAATTTTAATATAATTATTCGCTATCAATGGCGCTTCAATGAACGTATAGGAATAGAGTAAAATGTGTGAAAAATGGCTTCATGAAAATGTTCAATAATTCGCCTTCACCACAGTGAAACAGTGTTGAATTTTATAATAATAATACGCTATCAATGGCGCTTCAATTAACGTGTAGGAATAAGGTCAATGTGTGAAATGTTTTTTCATGAAAAGATTCAATAGTTCCGTTTTCACCACAATGATCAGCGCGTATTAGGGAACGGTACTACTGTCCAGTTACGCAACAAGACTTGCTTGAACTCGTCATCGTTTTTCCGTCCCTGGTGTACATAGATGTAGGTAGTAATCTCTTCACGTGGAATGGTAGGAGGACAGGCAGCTTCCAATGCCACGGCAATTTGCTCCTCGGTCACAACCTGTAATGCTTCAGTGATCAGCGCGTATGAGGGTACACTAATGTCCATACACGTATGCATTATTATGGGACTGTTGTTGAAACACCCTGCACAGGCTTCCAGACGCAGTTGTCGAACGCGAGGTCTCACCAAAGCCATAACTGTGTCAATGTACTTGAGATAAATAGTGTGAGACACCTGGTAATCCAAAGCTTGACGAATTGCAGCTGACACACTCTGCAACTTGCGCCACACCGGTATTTTCAAAGTGACACCCTGAGGACAAGGCGCAAGCTGTTGTGTATCGGCCGTCATTTTCCATTTACGGATATGCAGCAGCAGGTCGTCGTTGAAATAACCAACACTCACATAGATGTCTTC